>JAOTOM010002627.1:0-111671 GCA_034440615.1 Ashinkailepas kermadecensis | reverse complement strand
TCTCGGTGCGTTTTTTTTCCGGTGCCCAAACAGGTTTCTTTTCCGGCGTCCGACGACTTCTTATTTTGTGGATCTTTGACGCAATTTTTCCGTCCGCAAGGTGACATTCCGGGTATATATTGGTACTTGGGAAGCCAGCTTCAACTTGTGGGGCTCCGGCACGACGTTTTGGCCCCAGTGAGATTTTCAAGAGAAGCGGCGTGAATTGTGTTTTGTTTGTGGGGGCCCAACAAGTTTTGTGGGCTTTTGGAGCTATTGTTGAGATCCCAGATTGATTTACCGTGTCCGGACTATTTTTCATTTACCCGGCTTCATTTGTTGGGTGATCTCAACGAGACTTTTTAGAGCCCCGGTGGGACCTGTCAGGCCTCTGGCTTGATTTTCAGGGGTCCGGGTGATAATTCTTAGTACCCCAGTCTCGGTGTGATTTTCAGGAGGCCCCGGCCCGACCGTTTGTGGCCCCCGTCGTGATTTTCTTGAATCCCGGCACGACTTGTTTGCGGCCCCAACGTGATTTTTAGGGGCCCAGGTGCAAACTTTTGAGGCCCCAGCGTCATTATCGGGGCCCCTGCGCTACGTTTGGGGGCCCCCAAAGTGATTTTTCTGAGCCCCGGTGCGATTTTTGGTGGACCGAGTGAAATTTTTAGGGAGCATAACGCATTTTTTTCCTAAGCTCGGCGGATTCTTGGGGGCCCCACAACCTATCAGGAGGGGGGAGGGGTGAGGAAACTGCCCACAATTCCCCCTCCCCATTCGGTATGTCACTGTGCCATGCAGTGATGCAACATAAGAATCCAGGAATAGTTCATCTGTTTCATCACTCAGATTTCAACTCCCCAGTTATCCAGACAGTTTGAGGAAAGTCAACCATCTGCTACGTGGATCAGCAAGGATGGATTGTAAGGCAACATGGATACCATGGAATTCCGGTCACAGTAGTTATGCTGCAATACATACCTTCTTCAACAGACTGCTTTGGAGATGGATGAGTTCCTGAAGTTTGGTCAGGGTTGGAGTTGGAGGTGGATGGAGCAACACTGTGAAGGACATAACATATGGTTCAAGAGACTTGTTTCCATTAACAATACAGGGGATGAAGTAACATTTTCATTGACTTCCATGGTTTTCATTGGCTTCATTGACTTCTATGGTGTCCTGAGTAAGTAGGACAATCGAGATGGGTTTCTGTTATATGCATTGTAGAAGCAATGTTATAATGTAGCTTTTATACCCCAGTGAGAATGGTATGGATTCACTCATAAGTGAATTTGCAAACATACTGATATATCAGTTAACAACAATGCAGGGAGCTATGTGATCAACATGGTCTGTGCCCTAAAGCCCAAATAACTAAGTAACAATGCAGGGAATCTGCTGCATAACAGTTTGACCATAAATTAGCCATGATATATGGCATCATACTTCCCATGCTATTTAGAATAGTGAGCTATATTTGGGTACAAACATCAGGACATTAGAAATGTTAATTAACGTTACACACATCAGTTCCTAACAAGTGTCATCAATACATTTCCTTCATGTGCTTTAAACATGATTCAAGAAAGTACTGTCATCGATTTTAAACTTGCAAAAAGAGTGGGCCGCCTGGCATTTTGAGTGCTATTTGAGTGAATTTGCTGTCTTGTTAGTGAACTGACCACTTATTGAGATATAAGTACTTTAACTTTGCCTGCTTCCATCATGAAAATTTGTCATTTTCCAATACATCAGAAATCATCAGAATAACTTCTTGTCCACAAACCGGTGTATGCATTTCTATGAATTTCTCATATTTATTAACACAAATGATGTAGATCTGATCTGCAAATTTATAACTCAGAAAATGTTATCAGCACAGGATTCCATTCCTGAAAATATAGTACTTTCAACATGTTATTGTTCTTTATGAAGCAATAAGTGCAATGCTCTCATGCAGCATGCAGATGGAGGTTCATCACGTGCACCAGGTAGCACAAAAAGAGATATTATTGCAGTCTAAGGTAACCACAAGTCAGGTTTTACACCCATTTTACCTCCACGAATCATTCAAAGGAGCTAGGTTTTGCCTAGTTGCGTTAGGCTAGGCTTTTGTTGTAAGTTAGTAAATAAAAAAAGTCTTCAAAAACCGTTCAAGCTAGATTAGGTTATGTTAGACTTCTTAAGTTGAAAATGTTTGAGAACAAATTTTTTTTGGGGGGGGGGGGGGGGGAATTGGGCATAAAAATAATCATTTCTTGCATGGAAGTCTAGGCTAGGTTAGGTTAGGTTATGTTACATGTTTTTTTATCTGAACATTATTTTTCATCCTATATTACTCAAATCCAAGCCCCCTTTTCCATGTTATTTTCCTCACAATTGAAAAATGTGCATCTGCAGAGGAAATGAGCGGTTACATCATGTTCAGCACATTAACAACACTGCATTAAAAAAAAAAAAAAATTCAGAGAGTACCATGAGCTGAAAAATTACCCAAAAAGCCAGGTATTATCACAGTTTAAGGTAACCACAAGATAAGTTTTACACACATTTTACCCCCATGAAGGGGGACGAGTGGTCTAGGGATAAGATGCTCGTCTCACAATCGAAAGGTTGTGGGTTCGAGTCTCACCTGTCATTACTCTTCGCCCGCGACCAATCGGCGTGAGAGATTGGCGACGCTACATGACTCAACGGTCGACGTGTCGTAAAACCAATAACCAACCAACCTCCATGAAGCATACAAAGGGGTTAGGTTTGTTAGGTTAGGTTAGGCTTTTGTTGTAAGTTATAAAAATAATCATTTGTTGGTAAATAATTTTTGTTAATTATTTTTCAACAAAAAAATAATAAACGGTCCAGGCTTGGGTTAGGTTTTTTAAGTTGAAAATAGTTGAGAAAATGCCTCGAAAATTTAAATTCAAAACAATTAATTTCTTGTATGGGAAGTTGAACTATATTACGTAAGGTTATCATACATCTTGAACATTATTTGCATGCTATATTTCCTTACTGCACACCCTTTTTTGTGTTATTTTTTACTCCCAATTGAAAGGCATGCATTTGCAGAAAAAAGGACATTAAATTTGTGCTTTTATGTGTTTTATTAATATTTTTTTATTTAAATTTCCAATGCAATGTTTATGAATGTCACTAAGCTGATGGCACTACTCAGTTTCTGTGCATATGCTTGTGGTTGTGAGCAGGTTGTGAGCGAAATAACATTAAAAATGGGCTTGGAGTTAGTAACATAGCAATTAAAAGAAATACATTACAAATTCAACATAACCTAACGTAACCTAGCCTAACCTGACCTTGGAGAAAACAACTACAAAAACAAGATTGGAAAAATATATAGCAATTTATTTTCTTGACATTTTGCAAATGAAAAAACCTAACCCATCCTAATCTAACCATAATTATTGTGCTTTAAGGTGGTAACTAGGCAAGTTATTACACATTTGCCTCCATAAAGCAAACAAATGGGCTATGTTTGGTGATGTTAGATTAGTTCAAGTGTTTAAGTTCGACATTTTTTGCAAAAATTGTTCCAAAATTTGAAAGAAATACATCTTTTTTCTTTAAAAGCAGCTTATGTTAGATTCAGTTAAGTTGGGTTACATTTTTTTATTGTAAAAAAAAATACATTGCTTGAAATTTTTACAACTTGATGTTTTGGTTTTGTGTTTCTCCAAGGGGAGGTTAAGCTAGGTTAGGTTAGGTTATGTTGCATTTTTTTATTAAAAAAAAAATACTTTACCCTATGTCACCCAATTCAAAGCTTTTTGTTGGAGTTATTTTGCTCACAGCCTGAAATGTAGGCATTTGTATAGAAAATGAGTGGTCCCATCATCTGAGTCACATTCATAAACATTACATTGAAATGATACATTCCACCAATTCATAAAACACCTTAAAACACAAATTTACCAAAATGAGCAGTAGCATCATGTTCATCACATTCCTAAACATTGCATGGAAAAAAATGAATCAGAAATTACCCTCAGCTGTAAATTTACCAAAAGGTGTGCCAATCCCTGGACGGAAATGCAACACTAGGTGCCCCAATCCTGGGCAGAAAAGGCACTAAGAGCGGTGGAATGAAAATATTAATAAAAGTAAACTAAAAACAGCTTTTATTGAAGACAAACGTGGTAGTTATGTGATATTAACATGGAAACCCTGAGCACAAATCAGAAAAAGCATGGACTGGACTTTTTTAAGCTTACCTGCCAACTTCTTCAACTACTGTTCCTTTGGGAATTAAATATCAGCAAGCTATTTATTCACTATTCAAAATCACACCAATCCGCAGATACATCAGAATGTGCGAAGTACAAAAAACGAATCAGTACGACGTCACATGAGATTGGCCTCCGCATTAAACACTGCGCGCAATTGCACCACAAATGTCTTACCTCCGTCACATTTGTCACTGTAATCTCAAATTTAGGCTTTAGGCGCTGGAATCTCTGTAACTGGAGTTTTTGCTTTGGATGTTACGATTTTGGATGTTCTGAGGAACGCCCATCACGATTTGTGACATTTAATACGCGCTAGTGTCTATCGATACAAATCGACATCCCTGCTTTGGAGAAAAAAATAGAAACAAATATTAAGCAATATATATTCTGAAAATTTTCTAAATTGAACAACCGAACCCAACTTACCCGAACCTAATGTCAGCTGCTTTTGAGGGAAAATTTCCGATTTTATTTTATTTTTTAAAATGATTCAACAATTTTTCCAAGGTAAACAACTAAACTAGCCTAGCCTAGCCAAATCGGTATTATTGTGCTTTCAGGTGGTAACAAGACAAGTTTATACACACATTTGCCTCCATATAGCAAGCAAATGAGTTAGGTTTGGTTAAGTTATGTTAGTTTAGGTTTTTCAAGTTGGAAAACTTTTTAAAAAAATTCCAAAAATGTTTCCCCCAAAAATTGCAAATCATTTGGTAACCTTGCGGTCTAAGGTGTTCTTTTCTTCCCTTAAAACAAAACAAAAATATGCAGAATACCATGTTTATGAAGGTGAATAAGATGATTGGACCCACTTGTTTTCTGTGCTTACTTTTCAGGTTGTGAGCAAAATAATGCCAAAAGGGCTTTGAGTTCGGTAACATAGCATAAACATAAATGTTTTTTTTAATGCAACAAAACCCTGACCTATCTTTTGAGAACAAAAAGTTAAACTAAATTAAAATGTCACTTAATTTATCTTCTGAAAATTCTCAACCTTAAAAAAGAAACCTAACCGAGCCTAACCTAACCTAAGCTGATTTTGAATCAAAAATAATATTTTTTTGTGAACATGGTTGTAAATTTTTTCGGAAACTTTTGGGTATTAATGTGCTTTTTGGTGGGAACAAGAAAAGTTGTATGGGCGCTGTATGACCAACGCAGTCAATGCGGCCGTAAACGCAAATAACCAACCAACCAACCCAGAAAGATGTAAGCTGTACTTCCACAGTGGAGGGAATTCCAGCTATTTTGTTTGTTTTTGCACACAATTTTACATTTTTCAGCAAAAGGTGGAGAGTTAGTCCACTATCTAATCCAAATATGTTTTTATTCAGGACAAAATGTGCTGGTTAACATCAATATTTCTACTTAGCATGGGGTTTTTCATTTTTTCCCTTTAGCTTTCTTATCAGCATAAAATAGCATAGGTTATTGGGGGGGGCCAAATAAACATTGGGGGGCAAGATAAACATTGGTGGGGCCATAGCCCCCACAAAAGGATACAAATCGACGCCCCTGCATACATGCATGATTTTGCACTTATCAAAATGTAATTTCATCTGCCATTTTTTGGACCACTTCACAAGCTCTTCTAAGTCTTTCTGTAGCATGTACCTAGGTGCCTAGGTACCAGGTAAATATCAAGCTGATAGTGTGATGAGTGGGCTGTTGAGGTTAATTATAGTTTGTATATCCACACTCTCAATGATAACTGATTGTTGTTCACGGGACTGGATTGTATGCAAGTTTGACAATGACAATTGGTTTTTGTGCACACCATTTTGAATTTTGTAGCAAAAGGTGGAGAGTCAGTCCACTATGGAACCCAAATCTGTTTTTTTTTTCATTACAAAATGTGCTGGTTAACATCAACTACATTTTCTATGTACCTAGCATGGTGTTTTCCTTCTTTTTTCCTTCAACTTTTTTATCAGCATAAAAATAGCGTATGTTATTGGGGAGGCCCAAATCAACATTGGGGGGGCAAGATCAACATTGGTGGGGCCCCGGCCCCCACAAGAGGATACAAATCGACGCCCCTGCCATCTAGACATTAGGGGGATGTCGCCATCCTAGCCCCGCCTTCAGCGCCTAAAATATCACACAAACTATAACGTAAAATTCCCTTTACGTAAACGTCCACATGCCTGCACCTTGATCGCAAACACCCGATTTTATAGTCAGACATGTAACGTACTCGCTTCAAAGGTGGCGCAAATGACCTCTGTGGTCCGGTACGCCTTAAAAAATCACTCCCCCACCCATGTGCAGTGAAATTGAAACTTGCCTGATGCTTCCAATTTCTGCAATATACGAATAAAACCTGTGACGTCATCAATATTTGAATGCGAACTTTGGTGTACCTTTTAAAATAATGGTATTTTTGCGGCGTTTAGTAATGGTGTTTTTTGCGGCGTACGAGACATTGGTCCTGTCAAGGCTATTTCTTGTATAGCATTGGGCTTGTATGACTGTAAGGTTTGCTTAAAAGTTATGTGAGCCACAGCTTTCTTTTTTATTCTTTTCGGAATACCAATTATAATGCAGTGGCCATGCAGCTTCTTGCTGACTTTTCTCTGTCATGGTATCATAAGCTGGCAGATTTGGCCACACATGGCTCTGGTTTTTCCCCATATCAATATTTAATGCATGCATTGTCATTGGGCATGTAGGTAGGTACCTAGGTAAATATCAAGCTGATGGTGTGATAGGTGGGCTGCTGAAGATAATTATAGTTTGCATATCCACAATCTCAATGATTGTCATTGTTGTTCACTGGACAATGCAAGTTTGACAATGACTGGAAATTAAGAATGGATTTTTTCCTGTTTAAGCTCATATGCATGTGGTTTTGCCATTGGTGGCATGTACAAACATCAGTATGACAATCCAATTGTTGTTTTGTGGCTTAACATTTTTTAAAAAAGACAATCTGGTTTAAAATGCATCATCATCGAATCTTAACATTGTATGCTGTAAGTTTTCCTTCCACTGGAGGGAAATCTAGCTATTTTGTTTTTTTTGCACATAATCTTGAATTGTGTAGCAAAAGTTGGATACTCAGTCCACTATCTAATCCAAATCTGTTCTTTTTCAGAACAAAATGTGCTGGCTAACATCAACTAAGTTTTATATGTACCTAACACAGTGTTTTTCTTCTTTTTTTTCCTTTAGCTTTTTATCAGCATAAAAATAGCATGGGTTATTGGGGGGGGGGCCCAAATCAACATTGGGGGGGCCAAGATCAGTATTGGGGGGGCCATGGCCCCCGCAAAAGGATACAAATCGACGCCCCTGCCCAAGTGCACTCGGTGTGCCTTTTCCTTTAGGGGTCATGGGTCACTGAACCAGCTAATGCACACAGTGCACCTCAAGTTACTAAAATTTACAGTCTATGATGTGACCATGCAGAAAGAATGCTCCAATGCATATGCACTCCAGTAAGAAAATGTCATTAATTATGCATGGTAATTCACAAGCAAATTGAGTTGACAAAAGCATCATAGTTGGAAATAAGTATATTTCCATCAAAAATGCACTTTAATGCTGCCCTTAAAGCTCTGGAGCAATTCCCTCATATATATACGGATACACAGACATAACTTTTTAATCAACTTCGATAACCTGCATCGAAGATACTTCCCACTTACTCTACAAAATATTTTACTTTCTTATTACTTCACACAGGGCTAGAGAGCAGATAGTGAGGCACATGTCATGCCAAATATGCTTACTTTTTAGTGCCATCTAATGGTTTCCCTATGCTGGGCAATGGGTATTGAATTACTGTTATATCTGTCATAACATGTATGTTGCTTTCATCTGGTGTTCATGGCACATTCAAGATTATAATATTCAAAGTCATGGCTAGCGAAGCTTTTTCTCCAAAGGGAGGTTAGGATAGGTTAGATTTGGTAGTACTGCATTTTTTAAACGTTTATTTCGAATGCTATGCTACCTAAATGAAGGCCATTTTTTGGTGTTATTTTGCTCACAACCTGAAGTATTTGCACAGAAAATGAGTGATGCCATCATCTTAGTTACCGTCATAAACATTGCATTGGAATTATTAATTCCAAGGATTCATATAACACATTAAAGCATAAATTTACCGGTAAGCCTAGGTTGATATTTGGCAAATCCAGCTATGGATTCAATTTCAATTCGTGAAACTTTAAGGGTTATGAACGATAATAGGTTGAGGGTTGTTGTATCCTATGAACTGAAGAAATTATGCACGAAACTTAAGAGCATGTTCAATAACCTATGAATCCAAACAACATTAATCAGCCTCATATTTCAATTTCCAGTACCAACAATCAGAAACACCGTATGCCCGACCACAACAACACTCCGATGTCTTCGCTGCGCCACAGATGAATCTTACCAGGTTTTAAAACGTATTTGGAATGTTTACGTGACGTCACCGTATATACCAAAATCCTGGTAGATTCTACTAGAAATCTCGCACATTCCTGATGACGTCACTAGGGCTGGAACTAGAATACCTACTAGATTCCGTTGTACCCTTTAGTATTAGTACCCAGTTTGGACCGGGGGCGGTCAAGTTGTTCCGGGCCTGTGACGTAGACAAGGCGATACTCGGCAGCACCTTGCGTGCATGTCAAGCCAAAACGGCCAATATTTGCCACGGCTTTACGCACGCAATTTTTATGGTATGTAGGCAAATTTGACATCATGCGAATGCCTGAAGAATTCTACATACGAATCCCGATCGTTTTTACTTGAATCGCCTCGAAAAAGTATGTTTCCTTGCCGGTAAACGAGGACGCTACACAAAACCGACCAGCCGACTCCCGGAGGGCGGGGCCTAGAGTCGTTGCCATGACGACCGGCTGGCCCTCAAGGCCAGTCGTGCGCCGAACCTCGACAGAAAAGGAACCTGCTGTTAAATGAAATTGCCAGGAATCTGCCAGATTTGGAATATTCTACTATAGGATTCTATAATCTGCCAGATGTCCACCACATTCTAGTAGAATATCGCATATTCTAGCTGTAACATCACCAAGGCTATAGAACACCAATGGAGGAAAATAGCCTCAAAAACGATTTTGTGTATTTTGGTGACCTTGACCTGAATGCAAGGTCACCATATTCAAAGCCCTACGTATATCGATCATGTCACGTCGATTGGCGAAGGTTTCATGAAATTATATTTAGTAGTTTCGGTGTATGAGCGTGGTAAAAGTCTTTAAAATTGTTTTGTGCTTTTTAGTGACCTTGACCTAAAGCCAATGTCACCATATTCAAAAGTCCGAAGTATATCGACCATGTCACGTCGATTGGTGAAGGTTTCATGAAATTCGGTTCAGTAGTTTAGGAGCATGGGCACCGACATTATTGCCAATAAAGATGTACTTATTTTGCGACCTTAGGTCAAGGTCAAGGTCACCATATTGTAAAGTCCCAAGTAAATCGACTGTGCTGCATCGATTGGTGATGGTTTCATGAAATTCAGTCGAGTCGTTTAGGAGCATGGGCACCGCAACATTTTCAAAATGGATTCAAAATGGCCGCTCCAAGTTTAAGGGGTAATTTAATAGCTTTACGTATCGGTGAGAGACACCATATTCAAAAGTCCCACGGAAATCTATCCCATTGCATCGATTGGTGAAGGTTTGATGCAATTTGGTTCAGTAGTTTCGGAGCATAGGCACGGCAACAACCCTGGGCAACAGTGTAGATCCACCCGCTACCGTCTGAGTTTGTCGGTGAAGGTTGTAATGGATTGTATATATATGTAGATTTTAAAACTATTTTAATGTCTTTTTTAGGAAAAATCACTTGCTCTGAGGCTGTGTGCTATTATTTTTCATCTGTTCCATCAATTGTTTTCTTGCATAGCGGTTTATTTTGTGAAAAAGCCTATTTAGATTTCTGGCATGGGCAGGAGGCCTATGCACCAGCCATGGCCGTATGCAGGCACCAGTAAAATATATATATGGAACATTTAAAATTTCGTTGATAGTTGCCAACGAAATGTGTTCGTGTGAAGATATGTGCTATGCTTTTCCATCAAGTGTAGTAGCTTTTTTTGTGATTCACAATTTATTTTTTTCCTAAATGGCCTGTACAGTTTTAGATATAGCTGCTCATGCTCTGTACCTATGTGTAATGAGGAGGAAGGTAAACAGACAAGAGGGACCACTATGTCTAATCAAGGAATAAGGCATGTGTGAAATGTGCATGGTTTACCAAGTGTGCCAAGTGTATGTAGTTTAAATTTGGGTGACTGGCCTGCCATAGGGGTGAAATTCTTTATTAAAGCTCTTTTTGGGCATACAGACATGGCTAATCTTAGAAGGTACATATCTGATCATTATGAAACCTCCACAAAATGATTGCACATCTCATACTTGTGTGAGGTTTCTATTTGTGTAATCAATGTCAATGTCTACCATATGAAAACAGAATATTATGAACATACCTTACTTGTACAAGATACTTCATATCAGACATAAAAGATCAGTGCAACTATGAGCCACAAGGGCCCTTCTTGGTTCCACTTTTGGACACTGAACCAGTTGCCCACCAAATCTGTATATCAGCCCTCCCTGGAATACAGAAAAACAAGCCCCCTATTCCTATAATGATTGTCTATGCCGTTTTTAAAGATGTTCAGTGTGTTGCTACTGACAATGGTTCCTGGCAGCTGGTTCCAGTGTTCGACTACCCTGTTGGTGAAGAAGCTGCATATGACTTCTGCACTTCATGAAGCTGCATATGACTTCTGCAGACAATTCAGCATGTGACACATATGCACCTATTAGGTTTTTACTTTTCTATATTTTGTGCTAGGTCCAAGGGTACAATTTTTAAAACTAAATGTCTTGCTTGCGGACATGACCAATCTTCACTCAGCAACTATTGCAATTTATTTTATGTATATGCCAAATTATTTGGGTTTGGACTTTTGTGATCTTGGATCAGGTCAAAGGTTACCAAAGTTTTCAAAGTAGAGCTCTTGTCTTACAGTCATGGCAAATTGAATAAACTATGAAATTATTGCAGTTTAAATTGTTCACAGGTTAATTTTACCTCCAAAAGGCAACAAAAGATGTTGAGGATGGGTCAGTTAGGTTGGATATTTAACTTGAAATGTTTGAGGATAAAAATGAAACTGAAAAAAATGTCATCAAAAAGGAAGTTAGGCTAAGTTATGTCAAGTTAGGTTAGGACAACCCAATGTGGTTCAGAGGGTTCTGCAAACCATCTTGACCACATGTATAGCCTAATGTGGCTGAGAGTGGTTGGACCATGATTGACCGCCGTTGGCCCAACAGAGTTTCGAATTTGATGTGGGCATTGTACTTTACCAACAGTATCTGGTTTTACCAGGTGTGGATCCAGCAATTGTCATGAGGGGAAGCTTGTTTGGATGGGCGCCGCTATGAATGTACCTGGAGGGGCACATTTTCCTTCCGAGGAGCTCCACTAGAGGACAAAAATGCTAGGGAGACTGGTACACTCGGACCTCCCAGAAGTGTTTGAGTTATAAAGAGGGTTGCCTTCGCCCCTTCCCCTACGACTCGCCTTTTCACCCTACCCGCTCCGGCGACCATGGCTGGAGATCCCGGGTGTGTTCGTGTCCACCAGGTATCGACACTGGAGCACATGGTACATCACTGGGACGTACTGCGATTTTTGGGGCCGGGCCTGATTTTATTTTTGTCGGGGAGTCGTGACGGTTTTTTTTCGGCGCTATGCACGATTCATGTGATTCCAGGTCGGTTTTCCAGGCCCCGATTCGGGGTCCCCGCTGGATTTTCTAAGCCTCGGATTTATTTTTATATGGTCCTGTCACGAGTTTTCGGCCCCACTGTTTATTTGTATCCCCAGCAGAAATTTTAACCATCCCGACGGAAATTTTGTGGTCCCACCACTATTTTTGGGAGCTCCTGCGCGATTTTGCTTCGGGGTCAGGCGCGAGCCTTCGGGACCCCAATGCGTGTTGTCGGGAGGCACAAGTTCTTGAGAACTCTTTTCGGAGTGCGAGTTGCGTTTCCGGTTCCCGTCGTCATGTCATAGGCCGCGTGGTGAAGTGTAAATGCATACATTATTAGGAGCCAATTTGCCGATCCCGATTAAATTCTTCATTTTGGTGTGTATTTTGGGGCCATCTTCCCCCCAAGGAAAACTTCTTAAAATATGCCCTTGCGTGTGTCATTAAATCCATATTTTGAATTCATTTTACAGTCCCGTTTTGGGGGCGGTGAGATAGTTCGGTCCCCTTCACGCCGCTTGGAGAGTGGGGAGAGGGCATGGCCTCCGTGTTCCTACCCTTTAAATCCGCTAGCGCGTAGACCCCATGCATTTGAAAATGCATCGTAATTATTCACGACAATCCATTACATGTTTAGTAAGACGACCGTTAATATCATTTGGGCTATTATGACACAAGGAAAACGACGCTGAACCACCAGGTTCTAAGTGGAAACCCCGATTGGTCTGGCCAGAATACTATAAGGACCATTGGAACAAATTCCATCGGGAAGCATTCAGACCATTAGGGACCATTAAAACCACTAGGAAAATCCCAATAGTTCCAAATGGTTTCCAATGAAAACAATTTTGTTCAAGAATGGTGGGGGTTCGATTCAATCTGAAAATATGTGTTCAAAATAAGGTCCTGGACCCACTCCTTCCGTGAGATGTTTCCAGCCCTGTTGGCGACGATGCTATACCGTCTGATCGACTTGCTACGTTATGCTACAACTTGCCAGTTATGCGACCCTTTTTTATGTAGGGAATTTCTTGTCCAGAATGCCTTCATTTCACACCACGACAATTACTGAACGGAACACCATAAACCAATAAAGAAAGAACGGTGAGGTTCTTTGATCAATTATGTGTCGTGAAAGGCCGATTCAAACCATCTACAGTCGTTGAATTAATTTGAAAAAGGCATGCACAAAATGCGTGCCCCTGACTTCAGCAGGCGCTCTGCCTGAAACCGATATCTTACATGCGTACCAGATTTGTCGAAAGCGTACAAGAGCTGGCACGATCGTACCACGGTGGCAACCCTTGGAGGAAGAGGAACGGACTGAACATGTCAGTTTATAGAACCAAAAAAATTAAATCTTCAAATCAAAGTTATATGAAATGAAAATGAATTCTTATGTACAATATCAGTTTATACGCCCAATAACGGACCACTACTTTACTATAATTAACACAAAATGACCGTAAAAAGTAAACGTATTGGGCGTTAATGCTAGCTGCTAACTTTTATACCATCTATAAAGTTATTATACCAGCTATACTAAACACGAGCAAATTTCCGCTGTAAAACCGGCTAATGTGTATTGGCAGTCGGTGACGTCACCTAGGCGCAGATTTGGGTTCAGCCGCAACTCAGCCGGTTGTCACTGGGTACTAATACTAAAGCGTACAACGGAATCTAGTATGTCTTCTAGTTCCAGCTCTGGGACGTAAGCAGGAACATGCGATATTTCTAGTAGAATCTACCAGGATTTTGGTATCTACGACAACGTCACGTAAACATTCCAAATACGCTTTAAAACCTGGCTAAGATTCATCTGTGGCGCAGCGAAGACATCCGAGTGTTGTTGTGGTTGGACATACGGTGTTTCTGATTGTTGGCATGGGAAATTGAAATATGAGGCTGATGAATATTCTTTGGATTCCTAGGTTATTGAACATTCTCTTAAGTTTGTTGCAGAATTTCCTCAATTCATAGGATACAACAACCCTCAACCTGTTATCGCTCATAACCCTTAAAATTTCACGAATTGAAATTGAAACCATGGCTGGATTTGCCAAATGTGAACCTAGGCTTACCGGTAAATTTATGCTTTAATGTGTTTTATGAATCCTTGGAATTTCACACCCGGGGCGGGGACCATGCGAATTCCGCCTATTTGAGAACTGTTTTGCTTCCTGTCAATATTCCCATTTTCCGAAGATTTGTACTTTTATATTTACGACTCTAGCAAAGAAACCATTCGAACCGACATATCCATTTCAAAACCATCGGATGGCCCTTCTAATAATTTCGTGGGCTGACATTTTCGGACTCCTTTGCCGTGACCGGAGAAGCATGTACCCAGTATGTCCTATTCTTACTCTTGGCTGCGCCATTGGATACGGACGGAGTTTTCAGACTGTTGCAATATAAAAAAAAGTCGAACGATTGCACTGATAGATATCTGTGACCCGTTGTGCATTTTAGTTTGCTTTGTGTTGTGTATGGTGACTGACAAGACTCAGCGATCGCGGAAACTGCATCAATGCACATGGTTGATCACAGGATATTGGTTTCGGTTTCTGTGTTTTTGTTTAAGCTGTGCCCTTCCCCGACCCTGAACTCGCCTCCACCCCAACTTTGGCTTCGCCCCTCCCTAAAGTTAGCCACCAAGGAAATATCTCCACCAATCGTCGTCCCAGTTCAGGTCTGCTGTGCTCCGATTCTCCATCAAGGCCGGTGTTTTTGTTAGCCTGCATATGGGCGTTGAAACATTTTATTTAAACCGGTGTGTTTGTTGGTATGTGGAGTGAGGGGAATGCATGACCGTGACGGTACGATGGACCCGAGTCCACTGCATGACTCTGTACTCGCATCCTATGACTCAGTTTTTATGTCGACATGTACTGTGCACTACTCCTTTACTTGTGTGACTTCACCTGTTATTGGACGATTTTGCCCGTTGGTGAGGATGCTGAATAAACATAAACATACACATCGCAAAATACAACATAGGAGGTTCTGAGATCTGAAAATATAGTGGGCGAAATCCGACGAGTTGTTGGTGAGGGTCCAGTGGACTGATACATCGCCCCTCTCCCCCACAATATTTTATTTTTTTAATCGACACCTCTGAAAACAAGGCAGCGACGAAGCATATACACCTACATTTTTTCCAAATAATTGTTTGATGCCCATGGTTGGCTGTGCTCTTAATACATACCAACGGCACAACTGGCACTTTTGTAATGCGTTCTGGTATGTGCTATCAAACTGATTTCTTGAGGAAATTTTAAAGTTCTGCTTGAAGGGGGCAGGATATACTTTGGCCCCCTTCATGCCTCTGGGATGGCCCGTGGCCCCCATTAAATCCGCTAATGATTCGAGGCACACACACAGCTGTGAGCATATTTATTGATAGTTATTTAAGTTCACATGCACGTGCGTCGCGACATTTTGCGTACATTTGGGCCTCTTCTCAAGCCATGATGTCACAGACAGCTTCACGACGGCCTATTTCGTTTGCAAACATGTGCGCGAGTTTCCGTGACACTGCTTACTTACCGGCTGTAGCATTCTGTAAGCTCACTTTACATGGCCAGGGAAGACAATGGTATTGTCCTGTCAATGCAGTCGGCAAAATATTACACGTGTATTTTAGTACATGACAAATTCCAAACCAATGTATTGCATACAACTTGATACGAGGTATTGATTTCGCATGACTGGCAGTAAAGCTTCCTAAAGTTAACTCCGGAATCTTGTTTCCCATGTTGACAAAGTAGCACAATTCTGGATGCCATTGACAAGAGCACAGAAGGCGGAGGAAAACGCTCATCAGAAGCGCACTGACCAACACCTGCCAGATGAATATTACACACTCGGCTGTGCACCAGTACGCGGAAAGCAACTACGGTTACGGCGAGTATAATTAAGCAGCAGTAGCAGACTTGGTGTTGCGTGCAGTCCTTTGTTCACAGCGGGGCGACGGCCAGACCAGTCTCGATCATCTCGGCGCGCGACCGCTGTCACTGCTCTTCACTGCTGGCCAACGGAAGTCACTGGATGTTCGCCTGTGGTGTCGACGGTCGTGAACTGCTGAGGATGGCATCCAGCAGGCTGCGGCTGGTACCCAGCAGGCTGCGGCTGGTACCCAGCAGGCTGCGGCTGGTACCCGGCAGGCTGCGGCTGGTACCCGGCAGGCTGCGGCTGGTACCCGGCAGGCTGTGGCTGGTACCCGGCAGGCTGCGGCTGGTACCCGGCAGGCTGCGGCTGGTACCCAGCAGGCTGCGGCTGGTACCCAGCAGGCTGCGGCTGGTACCCGGCAGGCTGCGGCTGGTACCCGGCAGGCTGCGGCTGGTACCCGGCAGGCTGCGGCTGGTACCCGGCAGGCTGCGGCTGGTACCCGGCAGGTTGCGGCTGGTACCCAGCAGGCTGCGCACACGGGACCTCATCCAGCTGCTTGCGGTACACGACGCCTCGATTCTGGCACATATCGGAGCTGAACCGCAGAACCACGGCGAACCAGTACCACATCAGCGCCACACCCAGCAGGAGCAGCAGCGCCACCACCACTCCCACGATGTCTACGGAGAACATGCAAATAGCCATTGCCAACAGCCCGAGTGTCTGCAGTCCGCACGCCGTGCCCTGGTACACGAGCCAGGCGATTACCATGCCCCGGTTACTCTTGCGAGCGCCACACACCAGGAGAATGTTGAAGAGCGCGTGGATCGCGCAGACCAAACACGTCAAGAAGAACAACATCCAGACCGATGCGTCCATGGTTTCAGTGACACGGAGTCATGGTTTCCATCATCATCGATGGAGTGAATCTTCTGATTCTGTGCGTAGACGGTAAACACCAGTACAATCGAGGTGACAAACAGCGCGGCATTGATGGCCAGTTGGGTCAGCCCGATCGCAATGCAGCCGTCCCTGAGGCCGAAGCGCACGCAGCAGGTTCTCTCGGGTTCAAGCTCCGTTGGACGCATCACAAATCCCACGGAATACGTGCTGTTCCAACTGCTCACGAACTGGGTGTTCCTCTCGCTCGTGCCGCGACCGCCTTCGGCATCCACCAAACGCACCGCCAGCCACGCACTATACTGAACACAGCTTTCCAGGGAGCACCGGTCTTGGCGAGATGCCAATACCGTGCAGCGCAGTGCAGCGCAGACGAGGAATTCCGGCGGCCAATGCACAGTGTGATAACTCAAGGAAAAACTGTCCAGAAATGCATTTCTCGACTATTTTGTCATGCCATATTTGTGGCGCCATTGCATCAGCAAATACTTGAAGCACACCAGGTCACAGTTTTAGGAACATTTTCACAAAATTTGATATGGTAACAAGTCCATGAACATGGACAACATTACGTGTGGAAAAAACGATGCACGTGTACAAAAATGTTTTCGGAGTTTGTAGAAGATAAAAGTAAGATGATAAAAGTAAGATGCATTCCAGAAACCTGGGCAAGTGAGATATAAAATGATAGCTGAGAACATTATCAATGCGCTAAGCAATTCAAAAAGGCATATAACGATACACCATTTACTATTTTGTATCAAACAATAAGTAATTCAATAGTCGTTCAAAATTTTAGTACCTCCAAGTTCGAAGGTTTAAAAAACGCACAACAGCGCACAGCCAGAGACAAATGAAATCCCAATGACATCAGCGATCCGAACGAAATCAACGATCCTTTGACGATATGTACCGTAAGTTTCAGCTGCACCTAGCTGCTCTAACACCGGTAGTGATCAATTGTATCCCGGCAGGCCGCGGTGCGGTGCGGTGGCCAGCCCGGGCGGCACGGGGAAGCCCGAACCGGACGCCGTGACGCGCCGGCTGGCGTGGTGTTCTGACCGGGTAACCTGATCCAGCGGTCGCTATGCCAAAATACTTCCCTAACTGACGAGGCGACTGAGTCGAGATAGGTCACGCACAGTGTTTCCCATGGCAGGGAAGTTGTCCTTGTCTGTGAGGGTCGGGTCAGTGTGGTTGGATTTTGCGTACAGTGAGCATGGAGGTGCGCGTCAGCAGAGAGGAATTAGCGGACTTCTTAAACAGTGCTAAAGCGTTTCGGCGTGGAAACTATTATGCTCATGTGTTTAATTATAGTTTGCAGTTGGCTATGGAGAATATCCCTCAGGATTATCTCCCGAGTGAGTCATCAATTGTGGACATGAAAAGGCAACCGACTTGATCGCCAAGAACTTAGAGGAAAGTCGGTTAAATGTAAGCGAGCCCAGGATAAATTCAGAAGTCAGTTTGCGACTTATCTTTCGGGAGACGAAGTGTTCTCCTTGTCCTTGAAGCGTGATGACCACGTCGTGAGTGATGATGAAACCAAGACCCGCTTTGATGACGAGGCCGTGGAGGGAGCGCGAGGGCGACCAGCTAGAATCTACGATCAGCTCAGCGCGTCGGGCGTCCTCAAGAGTTGCTCAGCAGCACAGTTCTCTACAGCTCGTGGAGGCTGCCAGGCAAAGTGCTCGTGCTGAGGGCATGGAGGACGTGGCTTTCGTGCTGCCACAGATGGGGAATAACCGAATCTTCCCGGGCGAACCCAGCAAGATTCGCCGGGCTCTCAGAAGCTTTAAAGTGAGCCAACCCGAGTGCGTGTCAGGAGACCGGGCGCTGGCAATATGTGTGTGTCAGCTGGCTTGTCTGTGCACGGTTCCGTATGGTCCGCCGAGTAACCAATGATGCGGCGAAGACAGACATTCTGCCCGCCTATGTAAAGGTGCATGAGGCCAAGGTAGAGTGCTATCCGGCACTCATCAGCATGTAATACACTGAGACGTCAACTGAGGTGACTGCAGGCTCTCCTGGATCATTCGACGCAGCGGCTGGTGGCATGTCTGCCGTCTGTCGCCCGTACCGACTCAGCTTCACCTGCCGACCAGCCGTCGACGTCATCCAGTACCTACACTTCGGCCGTGCTTCACGTCAAATGGGGATTTGACGGGGCCACAGGGTAATATGAATACAAACAGATGGGAGACGGCGACGAAGCTGCAGAACAAAATGTGTTTTGTGCAACTATGGTGTCTTTGCAACTGACGGTCGGCGGCACTTGCGTCTGGACCAACCAAACGCCGTCTTCAACCCGCTTCTGCCGGTCGTTGCGGATCAAGTTCAAGCGCGAGACAGCAGAAGCCTCCCGAAAAGAACGAGACAGTGTTGAATCCGAGATACACAAGATGTGTGTGATAGAAAGGAAGAAGAAATTACAGCGGCAGTTCCGGGAAAGACTGGGTCTTGTCGTGGATCAACCACGTGCGGTTGATTCTACACGGTTCTAAACGACGGGAAAACGGCTCGACGTGTCTTCACTCTTTAGAGACCCATATTTTATATGTGTATCATATATTATGGATATATTTTGGCATACTTTCAGCCACTTAGGACAAGGGGATCTTAGATCTATTCTGGGTAGCAATTATTAGATCATGTTTACAGTGCAGAATGCTCGCCTAGCAAACGTTAACTAATAATTATCCGATATATGAGCGCCCATGGACTTCGCTTATAACGTCATTATGATGTCACCATGCATGGCCGGACGTCGATCTTTTAAAACAAGGTACACTAGATACCCATGTGGGTGTGTTCACAATTTCAGCTGTCTACCTCAATTGACTCCCGAGATACTTCGCGGAAGCAAAATTAAGTGAGCGGAACGCCCCATTCCCTCTAACAGGTATGACCTTTGACATTCCTGAGTTAAGCAATCTTTAAGGTGATAGAGCTCCTCCATATGCTCTAAAGTTGAAGCTCTTTCGATTAAGACCAAAATCGCCCCTGTAACCAGCATACTGTGTCCGCAATAATTTTTGGCCAGTTTTTCCCTGGAGTTGTCCCACTGTGCAATGGTGGCGTTACTGGTGTGTGACGTCAGCGAGGCAGCGATCGGCACAGGATCGCATTTGTAAAGCCAGTTTCACGCCGTACCTGTTTTAGGTTTATGGACGTCACGACGTGACAGCGACGAGCTCGTTTTCGTATTCAACGTCGGATTCTATCTTCGGCGGTACCATAGTAATCGAGTGAAAATCGCACAGCACGTAGCCAACACCTTCCCGACCACCTCAGACTCGTTCGACAGCACATCGGACGGCTTGACCTTCAAAGGTCATCAAGGTGACATTTTTCCTTTATGCACATTGCAAGTTTTCAACGGCAACCGATTCAACGCTTTCCACTGAAGCAGCACATTGCAGGAAATTTGGGGACAGGATAATTAACTGACTTCAGGTCACGAAGAACCTCCTTCACATGGAACAATCTAAGGCGTTTTCAGAGCGAACGCAGAATATTCTATGCTGCGTAGCGTCAGGTAGTATCTTTTCTCGGTGTGTTTGCAGCGGGTCAATCTTTTTGTCTGCAATCGCGATAGATTGTCGACAACAACTGCGCAGACAAGACAAATCACACATTTACACAATTACAAAACTAGCTAATAATTACACAAACAAAAAATGGACTATGAGACTCACGTACGTTGTGTGAACCATTTCTATTATCTAATTCCTAATTCATTGCTAATTTGGTGGATTCTAATGCCCAACCCCACCTTGAGAAGCTGCATTTTATAACGAGGATACTATGCTGTGATGCTGCGGTTGGTGAGCATTCGGCTTTAGAGCTTCATGCTGGAATGTTGACTTACGTATAGTACAATACATGGGTAGTCCCTTTCTAGTGTTCATTTCACCTTGCCTAGGTGTGTCAGACTTTTTTAAATTCACAAGTGGCTTACCACAATCACTGGCGGATCTAGCCCACCGGTTGGGGGGGGGGCAACTTTCGGTTTTCTGCGTCAGTCCCCCCCCCCTCCTCCCCCAGTGCCGTACCTAGGAATTGCATCAGGGGAGGGGTCGAACGGATTTGGAGGGTGCCCATTCTCCCACTATTTTTCGTTAAAACACCGGATTTCGACCACTATTTGGCCAAGGGGATCATTTTTTAAAATAATAATTAATGACCACATAATTTCCTGTGTAGGGGCCATAGCTTACCTGCACCGGGTTTCTAAGTCACCGGATTTTTGTTCTTGTTTACCAAAACGTTCACGTTCACGTTCACGTTCAACGTCTTCTACCACGTCAACGTTCGTGCACGTGTACATACTGGTGGATCCGATTTTGTCAACTCTTGCTGTAAGCAGAACTTGAGCAGCATGGAACCCTCGATGTGGGTCAGAATCTACTCTGCTACCATATTGGCCTCCAAATAATTATTAAAAATACCTTTAACATTGCAGATTCTTTCATTCAGACGCTATTTTTTTACCTCGGCAAAGGTTACTGTATTTTAACATAGTTTATTTCTGTTGTTTTCGGGGGGCCAAAAGACACTATGCCCCCCCCTTTTAAGCGCTTCGGGGGGGGGGGGGGCATGGCCGGAATGGCCCCTCCCTGGATCCGCTAGTGACCACAATCAAGGCATTGAGGATTGACATGCACCCAGAAATGTCATCGATAAATATGTTTGCTTCTCACGCAATGTGCCGTAGTACACATTCCAAATTACTGCGCCATATCTGTCTAATTTTGGCCAAGTACGGGAAAAAGATTCTGTGCGTCCGGCCTAGATTCTATGTGACGTCACCAAGATTAACGTCGCCCGCGTCACTGCGAACACCAAAACGCGCAGAATACGTTTGGGGGGATACGCAGAATACGCAAAACGAGTTTGTGGGGCTATATCATAACATCCAGAGTTCATAACGTCCAGAGTTCATAACGTCCAAAGCACACAACGTCCAAGGATGTTATCTTGGTTTGGACAGGGCCCCTCCAATATCGTTTGGCAACCTATGACGTCACATGGGCTGGACAATCGCTAAGTCCCATAGGCACCCGAGCAAAATTTATGTTTCCACACGACATTTTAACTCTTGAATAACACAAAATTGGACAAATAGGATTAATTTAAAAGCGTTACGAGTCCTCTTCACGAATATGAGGCTTATTATTACCTAACCTTAACATTTTTTGCTTGGACCCACTCTGATTGCCTTCATGTCTAGCTCCAAAGGCATCGCGTGATGCCACGGGTAGTAGCGGTATGATGAGACAGATCAACCTGGGAAAGATGGGTAGGAGCAAATATGGGATAACGGTTACAACATAACTCCTTCCCATTCGTTGTAGGGGTGTAAACAAGGGTGGGGGCACTGGGGGCATGTGCCTCCAATGGGAAGGTGGTACCCTTCCGGCCAGGAAAAGGCGCCGGCAACACTATATTTAGGCTACCGGCGGAGGTACCGATACTGGTTGGAGTGTCGCGCGCTTATCACCGTTACCAAAAATCGCTGGCTGGCAGACATGTGCAGATACGTAACCTGTAGCAGGTTTCAGGATTGTTTTCCTTTGTTTTCATTCATGTGCGTCTAGACCAGGGGTGTTCTTTGATATATTTTTGAGGGGCAAATGACCCCTTTGTTGGCTTTGTCCCACAATGATTTTCAGAAATTAACACCCGTGATCCATTATATATATATATATATATATATATATATATATATATATATATATATATATATATATAACATTCAACATTCAAGAGTATTAAAGGAGACCATCCAATTCAAGAGAGCAGTGGCATTAGGAAATGAAGGAGTACGAAAAACGTGGAAAGAAAGCAGGAAACCAGTCAGGCACGGTGACTCAGCCGTCACGAGTAGCGCTGCGCGTGGTTCATCAATTAACGTCCACCGATCATTCACTGTTCCACTTATCACTTCAACACTCGCTCAAAGCACCCATTTCTATATTGGCGGCTGACGCGCCGCTTATATATGAAGGTAAGGGCCAGCTGAGACAAGGAGAGAAAGGGGTCAACGGGTCGCATAAATACCCCGCATCTGCGCCGCGGCCGGCGTTATACAAATAGGCAGAACAAATACGAGCGATGCGACGGGGCGCCCCACAGGTCGAGCAAACACGTAGTCGCTGGACATGCGGTGTCCAGCCCGATATCGCGGCTGCCCGCGAACGGCAGACCACAGCGCGACATGCAGTGTCTGTCGCCAACAGTATCACTGCATCTAACTCATCCCGTGCTTAGGCAATTGGAGTTTTTTTTTGCTCAAGGATATTCGTTTTTTAAGGATATCAAGGATATTCCTCGGGAGCTCCCGAGGAAAGTCAGCTGGTGTTATTGTCGAACCTGATTCCTGCGTGGCGAACATCTGCAGGCATTGGCCGGCCGGCTGGTCGCGCCCCACATGGCTCCATCGCACCGCCGCGCCGCCCCTGCTGCACTTCGCTGTCTTCGCTCCCCCCGCCCCCGGCACTCGCCGGCTGCTGAACTTTCGGTTCCACCCACAACTGGTACCCCATGGCAAAATAAGTGTCATGATTGATGCTGGAAAGGATGAGAAACAGGAAAGACGGGTGATCGCTTGTTGAAGATTCTTTGATCCGGTGTGTGACAGACCAAGATTGGCAGGCTGACAGACTGGGGCAAAGAAAAACGTAATACATAAAAATACATTGTATGGTGTTCGTCCTTTGGGCCTAACTCCAGCAGATAGCTGATTAGTCACCTCAATCATCTCTGTAGTACACATTGTGTACCTTAGAATGCCCGCCACTTGAAACGAAATGCTACAATTATATCATGTGACACCCGGCTGATACGGAATGTAGGCGCTTATTTTGGGAACCAACAATTCAGCACAAAATAGCTGACATGTGACTGCACACGGCACCTCATAAAGCCATGACCTTGTTCAAACTTAAGAGCCACAAGAACCCATCCTGAATTCAATTCAATGATCAATTCTCTTCTTCCCACGTTTTCTGGTGGCTAAGAAATCCGGATAGCCGCTGAGCTTTGATGCACCTCATCTATTTGGTTAAATACGCTCCCAGGTTGACAACCGAACTGAGGCTCTAGTTAGGAGTCCTTTCTTGGACCTTTCCGTTTTCATTTGTCTGCGGATGTGCTTTAGGACTCCAACCAATTCTTGTTAGGTGCCCGGCACATTTTGCGACCCCGGCCCTTTTTTTGAAGTGTTGTTGCGTTTTTGTGCACTGATGATATCATTTTTTTTAGGTATCGGCGCGTTCTACCAGACCCCGAAGTGTTTATTTAGTGCCCAGTCCTTTTGTTCCTTTTCTAGAACCATGTCGAATTTTGAGGGCCCAGCCTGTTTTTGAGGCCCCTATGCTGTCTCAAGATCCCGGTGTGCTTTGGGGGCCACGTTGCGTTTTGTTTTTAGCTCCCGGTGTGTATATTAAAGAGCTGCAACGCATGTTTTAAGGCCCTGCCGCTTTTTGCCAGACTCGGGACGCTTTGGAGGCCCCGGTGCATTTTCGTCCTCCAGTTGTGCTCTTAGGGTTCCGTTGTGTTCATTTGAGGTTCCTCGTTCACATTTGTGGCACCCCAGCACGATATTGTGGGCTCTGGTATAGCTTCTCGGGGTCCCGTCGCGACTTTTCGGGCCCAGGCGCGTTGTTCCGAGAGGGGGGGGGGGGGATCCGACGCCAGTTTTCTGTGCACGACGCAATTTTTGGTGACTTTTTCTGAATTATGTAAAGTCCGAGCCACCGCCCGATTTTTCTGGCTCCCGGCGACATTTTTTGGTGTTCCGTCGCGATTTTCTTAACTCAGGTATGTTTCTGGTGCCGTATGCCATTTGTTAACACGCGCACTGGTGAGAGGGGGGGCGCGAAATCCGCCCACCCTTCCGGTTTTTCGTACATAACTGAAGATTTTACCGGTCGATATACACGATTTTCTGCGTACTTGCTTAGAAATGACCGGCGCGTCGTTTAAAGCAAGAAAAATGGAAATCGGCCGAATATTTTTATTTTTAGGGGCCGTTAAATTCAACAAAGATCCTAGCGCCGGACCACAAAAATCGGCGCTGATGCGCTTCCCGTATATTCGCAAAAGTGGAGTGTTCTTGGCAACACTAGCGACTTGTTTGATGTATATTGATATGCTATATAGTTTCAAGGTCATGTTAGGTCACCGAGGTCAAGTCAGGTCAAGTTCATGACAGGTTAATGGAACCAAACTTGATCAACTGGAATGTTGTCATAAATGCACTACTGTTTGCCCTTTGTACTGTTTGTCATTGCGTTTCCATACTTTATTCATGTACTTCACTCCTTTCTTCGCGAAGCCGATTGCGCCGAGCTGCTCGACGGAGCAGTCGGGCGGGCGGGCGGCCCGGTTCCGGTAACTGGAACAGATAACTGACCTGATAAAGTCCTGCTATACAGGTGACCTGAGGTCAAATGTCGGGTCTAGCATCTGCATTGCATCATTAGTAATGTCCAAAACATCACTGATGCCTATTTTGGAGCATTTAAACACAATCACAGCGATCCATAACAATGCCAAGCCAAACCACGCAAAACATTGTTTTTTTTGACAAATGTGACCTCATTTGGCCTTGAAGATATTGACCTAAGGTCATAAAATTTGCACACGATAGAGTTCACTACCGTGCCCATCCACCCTGCGAATTTCGTTCCTCCAGCTTTAATAGGAGCAGAGATTGTATGGGGGGCGGAATCGGCCCCCCGCCTACAGTGCGCGTAATTTTCAGAGGCCCTCCAGGGCGCGTGTTAAGGCATCCGGTGGTATGTTTGGGCTAAGGAGCGATTTTCCTGGTTAGGACATTTATTTCTCGGAGTCTCTCTTTATTTTGTAGGGCTCCGGCTTGATTTTTGTCGGGCTTCTATGCGATTTTTGGGCCACGCTGTGCTTATTTGTGGCCATCGACGCCAATTTTTGGGAGCCCCGAGGGGAGTTTTTCGTGCCCCGACCAGAATTTATGGGAATACCGACATAAATTTTGGGTCCCAAGCACGATATTTGGGGGCTTGCGCTAGTTCGCGGTGCGTGTTGTCCCGGTCTGAGCCTCGGCCCGATTTTGGCATTCCCGGCGCAAATTTCTGCGCCCCGTGAAAGTTTTTTGGTGCCGGTTGTATATATTTATATCCTCTAATTCTAGGGACCTCGACGCGAATCTACGGGGCCCCAGAGTCATTTTTTGGGACTCCGACGCGATTCATGGGTTCTCATGGAAACCCACCTCTTCAGGATGGAGGGAGGGGGGTGGGGATGTAACTGTCTCTTTGGTATGCTACTGCGGCCGCTCGACGAGTTTTTTTTCCTCAGCCGATTGCAACTTTCAGAGTAAAAAAAAACACTTAAAATAACTGTCTTTCAGGAACTGTTATGAATTTTCCGGTGCTCGGGTCAACTCAACGAAGTCCTTTTGTGATTTTTTGGGTCAACTTCTATTTTTCGTAAGCCTCCTGCGCGACATTTTTGGGCCTCGGTACGATTCTTCGGGCTACCAGTACATTTTTTTCGGTGCTCCAACGTGCCTTTTTCCGGGACCCGACGCGTTTTGGGGGTTTTTGACGCAATTTTTGTAGCCGCAGAATCACATTCCGGGTAGGAAATGGATTTTTTGGAAGCCAGCTGCGACTTGTGCTGCTCCGGAGCTACTTTTTGAGCCCATAGTGATTTCCAAGGGCAGCGGCGCAACGTTTTTGGGTCAAAATGCGATTTTTGGACCCTGTCTTCATTTGTTGGGATGCTTATCGCGAGTTTTAGTGGTCTCGACACGTATCTGAGAGTCCAACGCGTGTTAGTTTCTTTGGGAACAATTGCTGGGACCCCACAGTGATTTTCCATGTCCAGACTGTTTTTTTTGTTGCCCCGGCTTCATTTATTGGGTTTTCCCGATGAGACTTTTGGGGACCCGGTGCGACCTGTCGAGCCCCTGGCGTGAATTGCATGGGCCCGGGCACGACTTTTCGGTACCTTCTCAGTGTGATTTCAGTGATCCTGGCCCGACCTTTTGGAGTCCCCATTGTGATTTTCAAGAACCCGGCACGACGTTTTTCGGCGCTCAGCTTGATTTTCTTGACTCAGGCGCGAACTTTTGAAACCCCAGCATGATTTCCAGGGGCCCAGCCCGTCTTTCTGCGGCACCCATCGTGATTTTCAAAGACGACGGCACGACTTTTTTGTGTTCCCAGTGTGATTTTTTGGTGCTCGGTCCAGCTTTGTGGGGCCACAGTGCGATTATTAGGGGCCCCGACCCGACCTTTTGGGACCCAGCGTGATTTTGAAGCCCTAGCCAGTGTTTCTAGTGCCCAGTGTCGTTTTCGAGGGCTCCGGCATGACTTCCGGTCGTTTTGGCCTCCAGCGTGACTACCAGGTGCCCGGCCCGACCTCTTATGGCCTTAGCGTGATTTTCTGGGGCCCTGGCGCAATTTATTGGGGTACCGGCGCGACCTTTTGGAGGCCGAGCGGTATTTTCAGGGGCCCGGTCCAACATTTTTGAGCCCTCAGCGTCATTTTCATGGTCCCGAAACGATTTCTGAGGCCCCAATGTGATTTTCAGGGGCCTTGGTGGGATTTTGGGAGTCCCATCGTCATTTTCAGGTACTTTCCGGGCCCCAGAGTGATTTTTATGTTCCCGGTGTGATTGTTGGGGACACCTGCAGGATGTTTAGGGAGCCTCGCGTTATTTTTCCGGACCCCGGCGCGCTATTGGGGGCCCACGAGCTCTCATGGGGAGCGGATTGTTCCAATGCCCTCCCCCCTTCGGTATGCCATTGCGCATGTCCCAATGATTGTATGGTTTAACAATGACGTCTATGGGGTACACAGCACAAAATAGACTTTCCTAAGCCCTTTTAACTGGTTGCGCCAGAAGTAGGGTTCAGAAATATACACCCTGCAATTGGCATAAATTCATCCTATTACCTTCGGTTGTTCTTAAATCTCAGCCAGGACGTACCATCACTGAACGATGAAGAGCCTTGATAGTAGTCTCCGTTGGAATTCGGTGTTTTAATGCTCTGAATCCAAATGTCTTCATTGACTAGATTATGGGATCAGAGTGTATACTACGCAGATATTGTTACATATACCATGAGCCCACCATCTTACCGAACCATTACTATTGAACGACATAATTTGAATTCAGTGTTTAACGTGCTGTCAATGCCACTACGCAGTTACCCATCTGAAGATCCACCCGGGTCAGTTGCCATGCTTGTCATGTGCCTTCTAAGGTCACAGGACAAGCATCACTGGTTACTCGTCACATCATCCTTCTTCATATCACTCCTCATGTGACCTTGTCATGTCGAATCACGAGCGCCTAATCCTCTCTGGGGATTCTAAGATTCTGAAAGGCGTTCTCGCATTTGAAGTTGATACAATGGTTTGCGGACTTCATTATTGTATCTATGCTACCATTATACATGATGGAAATATGTATGTTGCTATATTGGATGCCAGCACCGATAATACCCAGGCATCTCAATCAAAATGTTGGATATCTGTGCGCTGTGCAAAACTGTGAAAATCCATTGCAATGTGGAAATGTTTACGTTCTATTCCCTACTACAGTCACGCAATGGATGCATGGTGGTAGTAATTTGTATGCTTAAATAAATAAAATACATGTAAATGTTGAAGTGTATGGAAGCTAGGGTCAAGGCCGTATATAATACATAGCTCTGTAATATTGCAAGGAAATTGCACTTGCAAATTGTATGTCTTACCTTGACTATGTTACGTTACTGCCCTAAGCCTTTACAATTGTATAGTCTATGCAATATTAATGCAATCGATGTTGAATATGCTAATAGACAAAGAACTACAGTGAAACTATAGTATCAATGTGTAGTCGCTGGGTCCGAACAATGCAGTCGCCGGGTCCGAACCGCAAACACGCATGACAGCTTTCAGTCTAACCCGCACGGGCGGACCGCACGTCCGCCCGCGGCCAGCTGTATTCTCACACTGCCCCGGCCGGGGGTCTTTTGGCGCGAAGCAACAAGCCAATCAGAATGCACGCGTCGCCTTGGCGACGCGCGGGACCATGACGTCACCCGTCTACACTCTATAAACCTTGAAAAAAGGAGTGCACACGCACTCAACGCACATGACCTAGACATGACACCGGAGCGAAATGGCACACGATGTATCGCCACGCTGTTCGAACTATCGCCACAAGTGGTCGTCAGCAGTATGGCAATGGGTTTATCCGCAACACAAAGACTGATGTCACGACTGCGCAAGACCGTCGCAAGTCTTAATAGGGTACGCACTAGATTTCAGCACAAGGCATCTAGCACTCGCCATAGGCGCCCCAACAAGCGTTCCACAATCCGCACAGACATTACACAGTTTCACAATGTGGTGTAGACCCGAAACAAACCGCCCATCCACTAACGCATCCCCGGCGGGATCCTCATTTCCGCCCAACGCTAGTTATAACAATTGGTACACTAGCATCTTATTCTAACATCGCGCAACCAGGTGCTCACATCACACACGCGTTTTACACTGTAACCAGCGACTGTTCTAACAACAATTCGTACACTAGCATCTTAATCTAACATCACGCAACCTCACATCATACACGCGTTTACACTGTAACTAACGACTATTCTAACAACACCCAACCAGGAGCTCGCTTAACCCGACTCGATCGTCGCAACACAGTTGGCGGTACACTCGGGGGAAGTCCAGGCCCGGGGTCACCTGTCTCTGACCCCACTCCCTCCACGGATGGGACAACATCAGGGCTTTCTATTCCTAAGCTAACCGTAGTGCCCGTCAACGCCGATTCTCTCCTGACAGCGGGGCACCCATCCCCTTCTTCCCTATGAACGGAAGTTGCTTGGGTGGAACCCAGATCGCCGCTGTTACTGTCGTCACCACCAGCCGCTAACGCATCCGCGCCGAGATCCCCACTTTCCCCAACGACGCGAGTTCCGAGAGCGGTGCTTTCGGAGGAAGGATGTGAACCCCCTTCGCCTCCAGATTCCAGCACGCCAGGTCGGAATATGCCACATCGAACGGGTGGTGCGGGTAACCCCGGACACCGGGGCAAGCGGCTCCCCGAAGCCCTGCCTCGCATCATCCACACTCAAGTCGCGTCCTGCTGGCGTGTCTGTTACGCCAGCTGTACGTCCAGGCACTGCATCCCTAGTCACCTGAGTCCAGTCCGGACTCGGAGCTTTAGTTCGGCTATCCTCTTCTCTAACCGAGCAACAGCTGACGCTTCAGGCTGGGCTCCCCTTGCAGCCATCTGGCGCACCGGCTGCATCACGTGCCGAGCGGCACTGCACACATGACGTACTTTTGCCACTGCATCCTCAAAAGTACTCGCTCCCGACGCGACAACAGGCGAGTACAGGTCGCCTGGAAGTGCCGACAGGAAATGGTTGTATAGCAGACCCTCCAATGCCTGTCCTGGGAATGCTTGAGACACCATCTTCTTAAACCGTATTACAAACGCATTTAGCGACTGGGATGGGTCGTACCTGACAGCCATGAGGGCCACATGGTGGTCCACAGAGCTACCACTGCTGAAACTCCCCTTCAGGCCGAGCTCAACTTCACTCTAAGACTCCTTCTGTCGAACACCAAGGGCATCGAACGCATCCCTTGCGATTCCTGTTAGACACAATGGCAACATATCCAACTTCCGGCTCTCGTCCCAATCATGAAGCCTACTGGACCTCTCATAGTCGTCCAAAAATCTCTGCACCGAGCCACCTCCGTCGAAGCTTGGCATACCAACCATAGCAAACCTTGGCTCCATTCTGCTAGTTCCAATGGGCTTCAACTCGACTTGTGAACACGGCTTATACCAGTCACTCGACACTTCCAATATCCAAACGCGACTGGCTCGACTGAATCACGCCACGCGCCTCGTTAAACCGACATATATGCCTCGCCTTGACAAGGCACTCACGGTTCCGACGCTGAGAATCGCACGCAGGAGTTGTGAGTCAGTCCTGCGTAGGGCCGTGTCCTTGAGATGCCACGTTGCTACGCGGAGGCGTTACGTCATCTCAATCAGCTGGCGCGCAGACGAGTACTGGAGGCGCCTGCTAGTCTGTCGTTGCTAGGCGACCACAGCACTCACCAGAACCTGTATCTGGCAGGGCCGCCATCTTGCTCGCGACCCCCAAACTCACCACTTGCACGCAATACTTCTGTGTAAGTGGCTGCACTCACGCATCCGCGCCGAGATCCCCACTTTCCCCAACGACGCGAGTTCCGAGAGCGGTGCTTCCGGAGGAAGGATGTGAACCCCCTTCGCCTCCAGATCCCACCGCTGCCACCAATGTAGTCGCTGGGTCCGAACAATGCAGTCGCCGGTTCCGAACCGCAAACACGCATGACAGCTTTCAGTCCAACCCGCACGGGCGGACCGCACGTCCGCCCGCGGCCAGCTGTATTCTCACACTGCCCCGGCCGGGGGTCTTTTGGCGCGAAGCAACAAGCCAATCAGAATGCACGCGTCGCCTTGGCGACGCGCGGGACCATGACGTCACCCGTCTACAAATGTATATTGGTACTGACTAGCACGTTATCTGCTTTATAGTCTTTTAATAGCATAATATAAGGTATAAATATTCATATATCTCTTGCATTACATTAACTCCTGAATTAGATACGTTGTTGTAGGATGGTGTCCATGTGTGCATGACTTAAGAAATGAAGTGCTACGATGTGACATGTACATATTTACTTAGTTATGATATGCAGGGAGCTTTTCACATGTTCAAATGTGTGCATGCTGCATTTCAGGAAATTTAAATGTCTCGAAAGTGGGAGGGCCAGCTATCATTGTTGGCCCCACTTTGAAAAATAGGTGGGCCATAGCCCCCTGGTCACCCCCCCCCCCTCCCCATCACATCATCATTGTGCCCATCATCTGGACGACAATTTCCCGAAGATTCTTCTATGATCCAGGATTGGTGACTCAGTTGTGCCTCTCAGCCATGCAGTGTCCATGCTCTTCTAAACTTGTTTCATTTTTGCATGGTCCAAAATCAAAGCATTCTGGCAAGGACCCAACAGGTTTTAGGGCCCATTTCGCGATTCAGGGGCACACTTAATCGAGACCGGGATGGCTTTCATCTCTAAAGAACGTCCAACACCGTGACACTCATCCATAAAGCCGATGTTGCTCTTCACGTGGTGCCTGCCTTCCGTTCTCCGCTGACATACCCCGTCCGTTACTCCTCTAATGGTCCTCTGATAGTCCTCTGATGGTCCGTCCGCCATGCTTCCACTCGTCAGAAGGCATCGTGACGTATCTCTATATCATGACTCAGCCGTTGGTCGTGTGGTGGCCGGCGGACACTCACGCCCTCAGGAACTTCCTCGTGCTGGACGCCACCAGCAGCATCCTGCCCGTCTCGCTCGACTACCTCCACCGCGCTGACACTCACGCCCTCAGGAACTTCCTCGTGCTGGACGCCACCAGCAGCATCCTGTCCATCTCGCTCGACTACCTCCACCGCACGGACACTCACGCCCTCAGGAACTTCCTCGTGCTGGACGCCACCAGCAGCATCCTGTCCATCTCGCTCGACTACCTCCACCGCACGGACACTCACGCCCTCAGGAACTTCCTGGTGCTGGACGCCACCAGCAGCATCCTGTCCATCTCGCTCGACTACCTCCACCGCACGGACACTCACGCCCTCAGGAACTTCCTCGTGCTGGACGCCACCAGCAGCATCCTGTCCATCTCGCTCGACTACCTCCACCGCACGGACACTCACGCCCTCAGGAACTTCCTCGTGCTGGACGCCACCAGCAGCATCCTGTCCGTCTCGCTCGACTACCTCCACCGCACGGACACTCACGCCCTCAGGAACTTCCTCGTGCTGGACGCCACCAGCAGCATCCTGTCCATCTCGCTCGACTACCTCCACCGCACGGACACTCACGCCCTCAGGAACTTCCTCGTGCTGGACGCCACCAGCAGCATCCTGTCCGTCTCGCTCGACTACCTCCACCGCACGGACACCGTTCGCGCCTCGTGCATGGGGCGTCGCGCAGCGCGTAGCGGTCCGCGCCGCCGCTGAGCTGCTCGACACTGACCGCTGCGTGGCGAACATCTACAGGCGGTGGCCTGCCGGCTGGTCTCGCCTCACTTGGCTCGATCTCACCGCCGCGCTGCGCCTGCTGCACTTCGCTGACTTCACCCCCCCCCCCCCATCCGGCACTCGCTGGCCGCTGGACTTTCGGTTGCCCCCACAACTAGTCGGTGCAATGTGAACGACGTTCAGTGGTCAAAGCGTTCAAGTGCGTCTTCGAACAGCCCCGGCATCATCCAGTACTCAAGAGTCAAGAGACAAGAGTATCCGCTTGTCGTCTTCAAGCAGTGAGTGGGCACCGGTGAACGAACTGAAATGGAGCTTTGGAGCACCTACGATGTGAAGTGAATGATGTGAATACGATGTGAATGCGTGGAATGATCATGTGCAATGCGAACTGAAATGGTATCAACAACTGTGCAATTATGCTTTATTCATGTTTTGGCCATTATTAACGGGGGTCAAAAGGGTCATCCATCAAAACTCACATGGTATCATACAAGAGTACTTGGCTGAGTACATGGATGAAGAATGCAGGATGATAGTTATTGTTGCTGCAATGCCAACTCATCTGTCGGTAACACCAAATTTCAAGGTGAATGAGCTATAATTATTTGGCAACATCAACTTTTCACCACCTGCATAGCATGGTGTTCTTTGCAGCATCAACTATGCAGCCAATCTTCGATTTATGGTATGTTGCATTGCGACCATGTGCATGGGGACAGTAGTGGTAGCTGGCCTGCTGAATACGGAATCCAACAAAAACACTAAGCACAGCAAGAGAAGCCTCACTACCGGCTGGATCTAACGTCCTCCTTCCACGAAAACGTCCCGATCGGCATGGACTACCACGACAACGAAGATAAGAGCAACTTCAGTCCATCACCAGTGCATTCTCTTCTCATCGGATAATCCTGGATGTGGGCGATTTGAACTCGAATGCCGCACCGAACTGATCGTGGACATACCGATTCGACTCTGGATGTTGATGTCCACTGAGTAGTGCCTGTGCCTTCCACGTAAGCGTAGTATGACCATGCGATTTTATATCACTACCACCGTGTGCATGTCACTACTACGCCGCCGCGTGCGAAGGTTAAGACGCTATGCAGGTCTGGCCGTCACTGGCGCTCTATGAATACAGAGGATTTTCCGACCGGTGTGGTCACAGGCCACTGTGAACTGGAGCCGTGTTGTGACTCGTGATGAGGCGTGTGACTGGTGTGGTCACAGGCCACTGTCAACTGGAGCCGTGTTGTGACTCGTGATGAGGCGTGTGGCGTGATGAGGCGTGTGACTGGTGTGGCCACAGGCCACTGTCAACTGGAGCCATGTTGTGACTCGTGCTGAGGCGTGTGGCGTGATGAGGCGTGTGACCGGTGTGGCCACAGGCCACTGTCAACTGGAGCCGTGTTGTGACTCGTGCTGAGGCGCGTGGCGCAGTGTTAAATTATTCGTGAAAAATGGAGGAATATACCAATTTTTGAACACTCAATCGACATCCTTCTCCAGGAAATATCAACATCCTGTTTCTTGATGCGTGCTTATGAAGCCTTCATGTCTCCTTTCTAACAGTACCTCGTTTATAGGTATCATAATCATGCTCTCGATAATGGAAGGTGATACACAAACATTTTGTAGCACAATATCAGGTAAAGGGAGTATCCATTATGCGATATGGCATACAGCACCAGCGTATAGCATAGGTTTTTTTCCTCGCTATCCTGAATATAGCTCTTCCTAAATTAGGAATCTCAAAACAACTGATGAAGGTACAGTCATAAGTACGGCATTGGCTCAAATTTGAGTCTGAAGGATATCAAAAGCAGTTGAAATGACACTAATTCCATGACAAATTTCCACCTCCTACTGTGCTCGTTTCGACATCTCATACCTAACGAAAAACCATTATGTTAACACTGGTGTGGCGTGCTAAGGCGTGTGACCGGTGTGGCCACAGGCCACTGTCAACTGGAGGCGTGTTGTGACTCGTGATGAGGCGTGTGAACGCCAATGGCGATGAACCGATGTTTTTTATTCGAGTGCCCCAGTTCGCCAGTTCGAAGTCCACAATCCACCCCACCGCCCGTCACTGACGGTTATACGCTGGGCCTTATGGCCAAACGTAGACACGCAAGGCGCAACAACGATGCTGCTATATAATCAGTTTAATGCCGAGGTCAAAAGGGTCATCCGTAAAAGCTCACATGATACCATAATTGAGTATTTCAATAACACATCACCAGTTACAGTGTCCTCAACTACAACCTGCATGAGCACCGCAGCGCTGGTCGTCTTATATAGTATACTTCCCTAAAGTTAGTCAACTGGTTTTCAGTACAGGAGCAAATTCGCATTCAAAGTCGGCCGGTAAGGCACGAACTCTGCCAGGGAGATGGGAAAGGGTGGGAGGATGGGTGGTATAGACCGCGAATATTTCTGGCATTGAAATGTAAGGCGTTATACATTTGTATCCAAGAGGTTCGGACGGCCAGAAACCAGCTTTCGCGCCGCCGCATGGCCGGGGGCGCCCACCCCCAGCACAGCGTATCCGTCGAAAACAAGAAAACAACACAGGCAGGCTTGCAGGCGGCTTTCAAGGCCAACCGAGAGGCGGCCGGGCACGTCCCGAACACCTGCGTGGCACACATGGGAAGGGTGGAGAGTGGACCGGCCCGCGGCGGAAGCAGGAGCAGCAGCCGGACCTCCAGAACCTTATGGAACATTCGCGAACATAATGGAAGAGAGAGAGAGAGAGAGAGAGAGAGAGAGAGAGAGAGAGAGAGAGAGAGAGAGAGAGAGAGAGAGAGAGAGAGAGAGAGAGAGAGAGAGAAAAAAAAAAAAAAAAAAAAAAAAAAAAAAAAAAGAGAGAGATATATATATATATATATAGATATATATATATATATATATATATATATATATATATATATATATATATATATATATATATATATATATATATATAGAGAGATATATATATATATATATATATATATATATATATATATATATATATATATATATATATATATATATATATATATATATATATAATATATATATATATATATATATATATATATATATATATATATATATATATATATATATATATATATATATATATATATATATATATATATATATATATATATATATATATATATATATATATATATATATATATATATATATATATATATATATATATATATATATATATATATATATATATATATATATATATATATATATATATATAGAGAGAGAGAGAGAGAGAGAGAGAGAGAGAGAGAGAGAGAGAGAGAGAGAGAGAGAGAGAGAGAGAGAGAGAGAGAGAGAGAGAGAGAGAGAGAGAGAGAGAGAGAGAGAGAGAGAGAGAGAGAGAGAGAGAGAGAGAGAGAGAGAGAGAGAGAGAGAGAGAGAGAGAGAGAGAGACAAAGCCGGATGCGATGAAGGGAGAGGAAAACTCATGGGCGCGCCACGGTGAGGGGAGAACAGGGCAGAACGGACAGAGAGACGCAGGGGATTCTCAGACGCGCGGCGGTGGACGCCGGACCGACACACTCAGGGAAGTCCAGCGGTGGCAAGATGGCTGAGCTATCAGATGGAGGAGAGGAAGCGCTCAGCCGAGGCCACCCGCCACCCACCATCGCCATGTGAGTGCTGCTCGGCCTCATGGAGCCTCACCCGTCACCACCACCGTCCCAGCGTAACCAACCCCACCGGCGCTGGCGTCTTCCGCGTAGGGGGATGTGTGTGTGTGTGTGTTGGTGGCAATTGTGCGTGTGTGCAAATATAAATAGTTGTTGTCTCAGTGTTCAGGTGTATGTATAATGTCTTACCTTTCTTTTCTATTTTAGCGTAGGAGTAAATGGAAATGTAGATGGTGTTTGATGTGACTGAAGTTGAAGTCCCCTGGACTCCAAATAAATACCTGGATGGGATTTCGCTTCTCTAACCTGACCTATCGAAAAATTTGCTAAACTCGCTTCCTCATTCGATACTGAATAAATAAATGTGATACAGTTTGTGAGCACGCAACTGATGTCAACATCAACGCAAAAACACATGTAGTGGTCTGTACCTAAATGCAGCTGGTTGGGAATAATGATACAATTCTGAAGGGCATACCTTGATGGGAAGGAAATTGTTGTAAAATTTCCTGCAAAAATATGTCATTGATCTCAAACTCAGTCTGTCTTTTGATTTCAGTATAAATATATTTATGTTTCTATCACTGCTTTGATCGCACTATTGGGCAACCACTCGACCCCAGTTTATCTGTCCGCCCCTGGCACGGTCACGATCTCGATATCGGTCTCTGTCCAAATATTTGTCAGTCTTGGTCAATTAGACAATTAGTCAGTTAATTAGACTCTGGCTCTTTTCACCGGGGTGCATTTACGGCGGATAAGGAACGGCCGCGAGAAGAGCTTGATGACATCCGCAGGAAAGTGCACACATATCTAGCGAGAGAGACAGTCTGCCAGCTGGCCTCCTATGGGCGATATGTCCTCGGGCGTCGACCGTCGTGCCCCCTTGAGGAAGAGAGGGTCAAAGGCCCTTTGACCCTCTCTTCCTCAAGGGGGGCACGACGAAAGGACGCAATGACGAAACTCTCCTGATTGTTACTCCTGGGCACTATTCAAGTGGCAACTGCTAACTGGGCTCAGGTATCTCTTGACCGCAAAATCCCGCTGGCCTCCGTGACCCAGGGGCGCAGATGAGGGGGCGAGCATAGCATGCATGTGGGAGGGCCCGTTAAAGGGGGCCCCACATTGGGTTCGCCGGAAGTTCGGCGCCGGACAATAGGATATATAGGCAAAACACTGCCGGGTAATGAGTCCGCCTCCGTTCGCTGTACGTGGGCACGGATGGTACAGAGGATCGGGGGACGCACGGACTGGTTTGGCATGCCGTAAGTCCCGGGGCTGAAAGGGTAGGGCCGGCTAGGGTATAACGACGACCAGGGGGACGTACCCAACGTGGTAGGGATCCGTGCCCACCCGTGGGATACGTGACGCTGGTCGCACGTCTTCAACGTGTAAGGCCAGGCATGGCGTCGATTGGGTAAGGTTAGGTAAGTTGGCCATTGATACCTGAGTTCAGCTATAAGACAGCACAGAAGCCCAGGGAAAGCTTCACCGCCCAGTGTTGCAAAGCCTTAAGGGCAGTAACGACAATATATACAAACTATGCAATCAGGAGAGTCGCGTCAGCCTTTTACAAGTAGGCCTCGGAGCGGGTAATTAATATGCATTCGGGACTAACCAAGTCCCCAGTGAAAGGAAGTACGACTCGCTAAATGCTTGCATAACACTGGAGGGGAAAATTGTGGGCGAACTCGTTTTCGTATCATTAGGGACCGAATGATCGTGCGGAAGGAAAGGAGCGAGTGACTGTTGCATAAATGCTTAAATGGGTACTTTTAAGGACCAGTGGAAATGGTTCGAATTCAACGCAAGTATTCAGCGGTCAGAAACATCACTGCCAAAATTTTACTGGATATTACCCGGGCCCTGCTTGCATCTGGCTGCCCCGAGAACGTCCAGTATGTTGTGTGTGTGGAGGTGGGGAGGGGGTGAGTGGATGGTGGATGTGCTGTTGTCTGGTGGTACATGGGTGGGTCCTGTAAATGGACGAGTGCCGGCGGCGGTGGCAGTACCCATGTCGTGTACCTCTATCATAGCCATCGATCAGTGTCACGTTACATCCGAAGCCCGCAACCCCTCCTCGCTACATGACCATCCGGGCGCACTCACGGGCGTATGTGGTGTGGATAGAAGCCTGGCCTCGCTATATAAATTCGTGTAGTGGTGGCGACGGGCCGCAGCAAGGTTGGAAGGACGTCTGAGCGGTTGAAGAAGTGATGGCCGAGAAGCGTACACACGGCACCAGCACCATCCTAGCCGGCCCGGCGGCGGCCGGCCGAAATCGCCAGCCCAGCGACCCACCCACCCGGCAGTGCCGCCAGTGCCCCCAGATCCGCTCCGACAACGCCCAGCCCGACGTGGCCCGGACCTCCTACACAACCACTGGCGGTGCTAGGGAAGCCATGAAGGCCATATCCCCCCCCAAAAAAACATGTTTCCAAACTTTTGCACTAAAATGGCATGTTCTCGAAATCTAAGAAATTGTATGAGGTAAGTGTTGTCTTAAACGGACCCACCGAATGTTAGCTGTTCAAATCTGATAAGGTTCCTAAATCGGAGGAAAACATTGAATTTGTCCTGTCCCCCATCAATCGATCGAACACCAACCTTTTGGTCCCGTCACTGCATTCAACGGTATGCCTTCATGCATGAAAATGCACCTGGTCCCGATATCCTCATTCACTTTGCATCTTCGTGGAGGCCCTGCGACTAAGGCGCTGCACCAAAACCGCTCCGGTTATTTCATTGCAGATATGATATGAATATGATATGAATTTGGGACGCTCATAGATCTTAGCCGTCCAGGACCATCGCTGTGAAAATCAAACATAAGACAAATCGGTGAACTAAGATTTCCGTTACTTAAATTAATTACCTTTACTCAACATTGCGATTGATGAATCGTACTGCTGCTGCCGACCCAACGCGTTGGGCCTCAGTCGCTCAAGTGGAGGTCATGATGCCAAGAGGTCTGCACTCAGTGTTCGGCGAAGTGTCTGTGTCCATTTTAGCGTGCAGTCCCTGCGCACGACATTGCACCGCGTGTCTGTGGTCACGTGCGGTCTGCTCACGTGTCGGCACATCCGGCCGCCTGATCCGGCCGGGATGCCCGGGGGCGAACGTGCGCTGAATAGTTGGAACAGAGCAAGATGGGTACCTCGAGACGTCGCTGACCTCCAGCTGCCGTCAGCCGGCGGAATCTGACCTCCAGCTGCCGTCAGCCGGCGGAATCTGACCTCCAGCTGCCGTCAGCCGGCAGCATCTGACCTCCAGTTGCCGTCAGCCGGCGGTATCTGACCTCCAGCTGCCGTCAGCCGGCGACACCTGACCTCCAGCTGCCGTCAGTCGGGGACACCTGACCTCCAGCTGCCGTCAGCCGACGAAATCTAGCTTACAGCTGCTATCAGTCGGGGACATCTGACATCAAGCTGCCGTCAGCCGGCGACACTTGACCTCCAGCTGCTGTCAGCCGGCGACACCTGACCTCCAGCTGCTGTCAGCCGGCGACACCTGACCTCCACCTCCAGCTGCTGTCAGCCGGCGACATCTGACCTCTAGCTGCCGTCAGTCGGCGACATCTGACCTCCAGCTGCCGTCAGCCGGCGATATATGATTGACATCTATTTGATTTATTCGCGCTGGTCAATGCATTATCTGACTGCCATTTTGATGTCCTATACAATTCTTCTCCTCTCGCGTGCATATTTTCTGATTTAGCATCAAGCATACTCATAAAACGCTGGGTTGAATTAAAGTTTGATATGAGATTTAAAATGTAGTGTTGTCATAAAAATACGTCTACGCGAGGACGATTACAAGGGGCACTGGGCGCATGCGCCTCCCCCATGGGAAGGTGGCGCCCCTCCAGGCCGGGAAAAGCATCAGTCCGAGAAGGCTCGGGTGCACCCGTTCGATTTTTGTTCAGCCAGAGGCACCCTCGGAAGGCAAAGGTGTCCCATCAGGTACTTTCGAAGTGGCGCCCCTCCGGGTATGTGACCCCATGACAATTCCTGGATTCGCCCCTGTGTCTACGGAGGTTCGCTTGATTAGGTGGCACAGAATCACAGTGGGGGACAGCGTCCCATAACTCATTTCAGTTTATACTCGGATTCCTAATATTCTCTTAGAGTTTTTGTGCAAAGAAAATGGAGGCGTGTCGTCGAAATAATGTGCTGGTAAGTTAATTGAAAGCATAATAAGACTTCTATGCCGTGATTGTTGGTTGTTCGGAGAACAGCAGCTTCATTATCGAAGTATGATTCCTTAGTTGGATAGGGAAGTAAAATCATACACAATGGCGTCTCCATCTTCAGGTTCCAGGTGAGGTCAAACCCCGGGTGCGCAGGAACGATTTGGAAGCAGGTAGATGAGACAGCGACTGTCTTCTGCCCTCGTCCCTGTCCACACACCACCCCTTTGACACCAACGCCACGTAAAAACTCGGATTTCGGCAACTTTACACGCCGCACGTAGCACGTAGCACACCATTCATATCCTTTCTATTTTTACGCTCAACATTTTCAATTCATCTGCTCGTAAGCTCAGCCTCTGCTCTTCCCATGTTCCTATGCTACTGTCTAACCAAGACAAAAGCAGCCGATCCCCTAAACTTCCTGTCGTAGAGACAAAACAACATTTTTCTGCGGTTACAAAATGATAGGTTATCACGCGGGTCCTCTGCTCTCTTTCTCTCTCTCTCTCTCTCTCTCTCTCTCTCTCTCTCTCTCTCTCTCTCTCTCTCTCTCTCTCTCTCTCTCTCTCTCTCTCTCTCTCTCTCTCTCTCTCTCTCTCTCTCTCTCTCTCTCTCTCTCTCTCTCTCTCTCTCTCTCTCTCTCTCTCTCTCTCTCTCTCTCTCTCTCTCTTTCTCTCTCTCGCTTGTAACGAAGTCTTTGCTCCCCTCTGGTTTATCAGTCATTTCTCTTATGACTGTGGCAAACTTCTTCTGGTACATTAATAGTTCTAGAGTTGACCTCGTCGTTTGCGATATTTAAAACCCCGGGTATAAATTCAACAACTCTAAGCTTCCATCTCAGAGTTCTGATCTGCACATCTTGACACGGACCGCATAATCCAGCACTTATGTATTGTGCTATTAGTCAACAGTCAATGGCCAGAATGCTTTAGACGTTAATGGCGCAGCGTGATATATGCGTTAATACTATAGCTTTTCATCTAGACACAGACAGGTGCAACTACTTCACACACGATCTCCGACTCATACTGACCGGTCTTCAATCACGCTATTCTCCTATCAAAGAACTACATCTCAACAGACACAGCGACTCTCAGGCAGTGTCCGACGTATCTCAGTCGTACCTCAGTACCGAAGTGCGGGACAGGTCTGGCCAGCCATCGGCGACCAGCCGCTCGCCCGTAGCGACCGTTCGCCACGAACGCCCGACGACAAGAGAGCGAGCCCTCGCGGCACCGTCGCGAGGTAACTCACAGTCTACGTCACTATCACGTGATCAGCCCTTAACACGTCACGTGACTGCCTGCGCGCGCAGACCAGTGGGGGTTTTCTCATCCCCGGCCAGCCTTGAACTGGCGCCTAGAGAGAACAATAGCTCGCTCTGAACTCCGTGCACCGGACTACAGGCGGGCGTGCCGTCTCTATCTCAGACATCAGAGACAGCCTCTCTGATCTCAGCAGCTCAGTCCCTCCGTGGAAATCAGTGCTGAGACAGCTCCTTGGCAGCCTCGCGTCGGCCCAGTGCTGTCTCAGCACAAACAATCGGCTCGGTGACTTCATGCTGTTCACAGACAGCCGACATCGGGGCGCTGCAGCCCAACTGACATTTCACATGTCAGTCACATGAACATTCATCCAGCAGTCATCCAATATTCCACTGCATTCCTAAATCATTCACACCTACATAGACCAGACACACGTACATCATATATATCTGTCCCACACCTAGCAACACAGACATTGGCCACGGAGTATGACCTGTGTCATACCTCTGTCATTCCACACACACACTCACTGCACTCGAGACACGCCTAACACATTGTCACAGTGACAGGGCTGTCACATCACAATCACATCACGGTCACCTTACTGTCATTACATCTCAGCTATACTCACTGCACTCGACTGTCAATTATTATATGTCACCAATACATTCATAATCCTTACACACATCCAAGACACACCCGTCATTTGTCATCTATACACCTTGTTCCCATAATATAATTATTGCATACAACACCGACTGGCATTCACATTCACATCACCCACTGACGTTTCATCATCTGCAGACAACGGCCATGCCGCGTAAGGGTACCGGGGTCACACCTGGACCGGAGGGGAGGGTTTGGTCTCGGCGGCCAGGTATCGAGGTCACAGCGGCGGCGGGGCGCCGGCCGGAAAGGGGAGGGGGGGGGGGTGCAAGGTCCAATGATCGGCCCCGACGGGAGCGGCGACTTGCCTATGTCAGCCGACAGGCTGACACCAGGTAGGTGCCGGAAACTGTCGCGACATGAACTGTGGGGGTAGGGGGCTGAATTTCTGGGATTAGATGCCCCGAAAACCAACTTTGTTACACTCTCTCTCCATCTTTATCTCCATCTCCTTCATATATATATATATATATATATAAACCCAAACGTCGCGGACCTGCGCGGATCACAGGCGGGAGCGATAGATCTGGAGCAGTAAAACGGCGAACCAGTGCTAAGCACCTCGTTTGTGACTCCGCTGCACCATCCAACGAACCTGCGCGGACAACAACCGGAGGGGAGGAAAGGCCGGCCGACCTTGAAGTCAGCGACTTCAGAGCGTGGATTATTCCATATCGCCACCAGCTTCAGAAAAACAACGGCACGAAGGCCCCAGGCGGCATCGGAAAGGCATGCCCGCAGGAGAATTCAAAATTAAGATGGCGTACTGCCGACCAATCAGCACGCGAATTTTTACTCAGAGCCTAGTGAATGGTTGGAGAGGGAAGAAGCGGCGGAGAAGAAATTGCAACGAGAACTGGTACTCGGGGTACGACTGAGAGGACAGAAGGACCCCCACGCAGTGACTGGGACGGCAGAGACCTCCCCCCCCCCCCCCGCCCCCCCCCCCGCCCCGCCCGGGGAAGTTTTTCCCGGGGGGGGTATTTCCCCCCTTTATCCTGGCTGCGGCCGTTAAGCGACCACGCTATTGACCTAAATGCTATTTGGTTCGTCACATGAGCAAAGTTACGCCACTGAACACAAAGCTGAAGGGCATGCCTTGAGTTCACTTAGAGTTTGGATTTTGAAACTAGTTTGCACCACGGCGGGTAGCTTGGCTATAGTGTTAATGTGTTGGTCCTGTCAGTGTAAGGGCCGAGTGCATTGGACGGGGAGGGGAAGACAGGGATTGGTGCACGCACAGTTCACAACATGCGTGCTCTCTGATCGAACGATTTCCATTTTCCACGGCCGCTTCAATCCGAAGTTCCTACATGACGGATGTTAAGAACCGATTTTTGCCTATTATTCCTGACCGTTTTCCCAAGTCATACTCCATATTTGCTTGCAAGAAGTCCTTTTCCACTGCCCCTCCTGTCCGTGAAATTCCTAGCAACTGCTCAGTGTCTCTACTAGTACTCTGAAACATTGCTATGCTTAATCTAATATGCTTACATTTGTGTACACCTCATGACATTACGAACTATAAGCACTCCTAATCTACGCACCACTGGCCACCTCACATATCTTTATTCAAGTACATTCATACGCGACACTACCCATCCCCCGAATTTAGCCTATTTGGTCCCCCCACCCCCATAAGACGTGTTACTCCTTTCAGCCGGGTGAAATAGGTTCAGGAGCTGTCATAGAAATGAGGTCGGTCCGATACGGTTTGGAAGCAGGAAGGCATGGCAGACAGACGGCACTCACGTGGCAGATGTTGGTCGCCCTCCGGCCGTCCGTCACTCTTCATTCAACCCTCTTCAACTCCGCCCGAGTCACATGTCTTCCTATGTCACATCAAATCTAACCAAATGTCACATGTTTTCCTAATATTTATGGTAACATGAGATTAAAACTATGCATCAGCTCCTCGGTTATATATCTTCCCCTCAGGGCGGTCGCTTAGAGGGTCCAATCGGACTCACCAGGGGGCGGGCGCCCTTTCACCCCTGGGAAACGCCACTGCATTTTAACAGCCCGGGCCCTTTCATGGGCTTAAATGTCATTTACGTAGCATGGGGAACCTCACGCTCCGGCCAGGACCGTCTCCGTAGTTTTGGGGCCTCTTTATCGGCCGGAGGCCGCCGTAGCCCTGAGCCCCTCTACCAGCGTGAGCCAATGCCGACCCAGTAGCCTTGCACTTCCGGCCCGGGGCCCTCCTCCGTCGACTCAGGGACACTCCTCCACGGCTCAGGACACCTTCCGTCTGGCCGTAGTCCCCTCTTTTAACATATTCGGCTCCCTCCACAGTCCAGGGGCCTTTGTACGGCTTGGATCCCTTCCGTCGGCACAAGGGCCCTTTCTGACGGCCTGAGGTCCTGGCGGACAACTAGGACCCCTCTGTCGTCGCTGGGCTCTCTTTCACGAACCAGGGCCTTTTATGTCAAGCCGAAGGACCCTTTTCAATCGTTTGGGCCCTGTCCATCAGATCGGAGCCCTGTCTTCGGCTTGGACCCCGCCATCAGCCTAGCGACCCTTCATATTGGCTTGGGGCACTCTTCGTCAGTCTGGAGGCCCTTTCAACGATCGGGCCCCATCCGTCGATCTAGAAGCCCTTCACGTCACCCCAGCCAAGGGCCCTCAACATCTTCCCGATGGCACTCTCCGTTGACACGGGGCCCTTTTCATCGGCCCGGGACCCTTTCCGTCAGCCCGGAGCCCCTTTCGTCGGCCCAGGGGCCCTTCACGTCGGCCCAGGGAGCCCTTGCAGGGCCCTCAAGGCGGTCGCCTTTGGGGCCCCCTCCAACCCTCCAGGGGGCGGCTGTCCCCCTTGGCTACGCCACTGCCTCTGGTCACCTCATTATCGATCAAAGTTGAAATGTAATGTGCGCCTCGGGCTTTCCAAGATCTCAGCTTTCTAGCGGTATTTTGCATCTAATTATAGCTTATGTAGAGCGGAGGTTAGTGGGGGAGTTTCAAAAGTCCCCCGGGCCAGCGAAGGTGGATTTGCCGGCCCACCCGACGATGGAAGTCTATAGGAACACAAAATGTGTATAAATACGTGACGTACACCCACATACATCATCACTGTGAGGTTAAAACTGTTTTATTAAGTGACCTAGCTGACGGAACTTTAGAAAATATGGCACTTCTTCTTCGATAACCCCCACCCCCTTGGCGAGAAACGCCACCCGTGCAAACCGATGAAGCACGTTCTTGTCTGTCTGTGATACTTTTTTTTGTCAGCAGTTCAACAGGGTAGAAGAATACCAGTGCTCATTTGGTGTTTCGTACTCCTGGGCTTCCGTCTTCAGTTTGCATATCATAAATATTGAAGCAAGAAATCGCATTTGCTTTACGACCTGGGCCCCAGGTCGGTACGATAATTATCGCAAAGACCCGGTGACTGCACCCTGACATACACCTGTTTCACCTGACCTGGAAGCGCCCTACATCACCAATCTACCAACCAGTACCGCAGCTGTAGGTCAGGTGTAGGTCTACCAGCTGCTGTACCGCAGCTGTACCGCAGCTGTAGGTCTACCAACCAGTACCGCAGCAGTCAAATGTCGCCGGCTGACGGCAGCTGAAGGTAAGGTGTCGCCGGCTGACGGCAGCTGCAGGTCAGGTGTCGCCGGCTGACGGCAGCTGGAGGTCAGATATTGCCGGCTGACGGCAGCTGTAGGTCAGGTGCCGCCGGCTGACGGCAGCTGTAGGTCAGGTGTCGCCGGCTGACGGCAGCTGGAGGTCAGATGTTGCCGGCTGACGGCAGCTGTAGGTCAGGTGTCGCCAGCTGACGGCAGCTGTAGGTCAGGTGTCGCCGGCTGACGGCATCTGGAGGTTAGATGTTGCCGACTGACGCCAGCTGGAGGTCAAATGTCGCCGGCTGACGGCAGCTGGAGGTCAGATGTCACCGGCTGACGGCAGCTGGAGGTCAGATGTCGCCGGTTGACGACAGCTGTAGGTCAGGTGTCGCCGGCTGACGGCAGCTGGAGGTCAGATGTCACCGGCTGACGGCAGCTGGAGGTCAGGTTTTGCAGGCTGACGGCAGCTGGAGGTCAAATGTCGACGGCTGACGGCAGCTGGAGGTCAGATGCCGCCGGCTGACGGCAGCTGGATGTCAGATGTTGCCGGCTGATGGCAGCTAGAGGTCAGATGTCGCCGGCTGACGGCATCTGGAGGTTAGATGTTGCCGGCTGACGTCAGCTGGAGGTCAAATGTCGCCGGCTGACGGCAGCTGAAGGTAAGGTGTCGCCGGCTGACGGCAGCTGCAGGTCAGGTGTCGCCGGCTGACGGCAGCTGTAGGTCAGGTGTCGCCGGCTGACGGCAGCTGGAGGTCAGATGTCACCGGCTGACGGCAGCTGGAGGTCAGGTGTCGCCGGCTGACGGCAGCTGGAGGTCAGGTGTCGCCGGCTGACGGCAGCTGGAGGTCAGATGTCGCCGGCTGACGGCAGCTGGAGGTCAGCGACGTCTTGCTCTGTTCCAACTATTCAGCGCACGTTCGCCCCCGATCATACCGGCCGGACCAGGCGGCCGGATGTGCTGACACGTGAGCAGACCACAGACACGTGGTGCTATATCGTGCGCAGGGACTGCATGCTAAAATGGACACAGACATTTTACCGAACACTGATTGCAGACCTCTTGGCATCATGACCTCCACTTGAGCGACTGAGACTCAACGCGTTGGGTCGGCAGCAGCAATACGACTCATCAAACGCAATGTTGAGTAAAGGTAATTCATTTAATTAACGGAAATCTTAGTTTACCGATTTGTGTCTTGTTTGGTTTTCACAGCGATGATCCTTAACAGCTAATACATATGAGCGTCCAAACTTCATCATATCTGCAATGAAATAATAGGAGCGGTTCTGGTGCAGTGCCTTAGTCACACGGGCTCCACCAAAGTGCAAAGTGTATCAGGATATCAGGACTAGAAGTATTCTCATGCATCAAAGCATACTGCTGAATGCAGTGAGGGATCCAGAAGGCTGGTGTTCGACCGATTAATGGGGGGCGCCGGCGCACAGTTGCCCGTGCGCCGCGCCCGAGCGAGGGTCGCGCGCCGGCGCTCCGCTACCCAGCCCAGCCTGCCGCCTGTGCCTCTCCTTGAGTGCCCTGCGTGTGCATGCGAAGAGCGAAGTGCCCCACGTCCGCTTGTGACGATCAACGACCCCCGCCGTCGTTGATCAGCGACCATCACGGATTCGACTATTCAACTGTTCAGGGGTACGGATTCAACTAGCAGAGTTTCTCTGCCGCCCCTGGACCCCACGAGTGTGACCAGATAATCATCCTCCTGGACCGCATTATCATGTGTTGTCTGCGGCGCATCCCGGGTCATCGTGATCTGCTGAGATGGATCGTTCTGCTTGCCGTTGTGAACGCTCTGGTGCTCGTTGCCATGCCGTCTGTTCGCCCATTGTCGGCCCGCCCGCTCGCCTCGCTCGTCTCCTGAAGCTCTGGGTGACCTTGAGCCTGGTCAGCGCCAGTCGCCTGCTGATCACGTGCCCGTGGGCTCTGGGTCAGCCGTCCCGAGCGGCAGCCAATCAGCGAGCTCTGGCGGCCGAGTACGCCGGACAAGACGTGGCAGGCGCGCACCTGGGGCGAGGCGCCGTGGGTGTAGGGGCGGCGCCCGGCGCTGGGCCACCAGTCAAGCCGCATCCGGATCTGCTCTTCTCATCGGGGCAATCAACTGCCAATCATTGAAGCCCAAGCTACTGGAACTATCCGACCACTTACACCATCACAAGTATGACCTCATGGGCCTCTGTGAGACCTGGCTCCGCCCAGCGACCCCGAGTCGCCTACTCGTGCTGCCTGGATACCAGCTGTTCCGGGCCGATCGTCCGGACGGTCGGGGCTTTGGTGGTGTGGGACTGTCCGCCAGGGACGGCATCAGTGCGACCCCTATCAGGCTCGCCACCGCCGCGGTCCCCAACAGCCGACTTGAGACGCTATGGACACTGGTGAGGCCAGACAGTAAGCGGAAATTTATTATGTGCGCCGCCTATCGGCCTCCTAGGCGTATTATAGGGGACCTGAGGGCTGACTTTGATGACCTGACTGATCAATTTCAGCGTATCATGGTTTATTATCCCCAGACCAAGGTGCTGATCTGCGGTGATCTTAATTGTTGCCTTTTAAAACCTTATCATGACTCCGCCAAAAAGATACTTTGTGATTTTATGTCTGACCACTCCTTGACTCAGTGTGTTTCATCTCCTACTTACTCAGCAGGATCCCTACTTGATGTATTAATTACTAACTGTCCCGCTTTTGTGAAACGTTGCGTAACCCAATTCTGTCATTTTAGTCCACATTATTTTATCCGTGCCTTGATCAGTGTACCACGCTCTCGCCCGCGCCGATCCGCTGTTCGGTCTCGCTGTCTCCACCGGGTCGACCAAGCTGCGCTTCATGCTCACCTTATTAATGCTGACTGGTATAGTGTGTTTTCATCGCCGACTGTCACTCAGAAGTGGGACTGTTTTCTCAGTGTATTTCTACCGATTTTTGACGCCCATGCCCCGGTCAGAGCCGTGTCCATTCGCAATCCCAGCGCCCCTCCAGTCACCGACCCCACCAAAAATATAATGTGTCGCCGTCGCGTGGCGTTGACTGAACACGGTCACAGGTCACCAGAATATGTCATCCCAAACAGAGCGGTACGGTCCGACATACGCCGTGACACCCGCAATGACATTCAGCGGCGCATCCAGGAGGACGGACGTCGATCGATGTGGCAGCACATCAGATCCACCGTCAGTGGCGGGAAGCCCGTCCGTAAGGTGCCCGACGCCACACCCGATGAACTGAACAATTATTTCGTTGGCATTGGTCCGCGTGTTGCGAGTGAGGTGAGAGAGTTGGGAGAGATGCCAGACCAAGCATGCCGTCTACCACGTGTTGGCGCCTGTGCGTTTTGTGTGGCACCTCTGACGCTGTCAGAGCTGAGGACCGTCATCCTGGGGATGAGTGGCTCGTCGGCTTGCGGCGAGGACGGGGTCAGTATACACATGGTGCGCCTGTCCGTTGACGAGATCGGCACGGTGCTCCTGCATTTGGTCAACTCCAGCATTTCCTTTTCTGATGTTCCTCGATCCTGGAAGCACTCCCTCGTTCATCCTCTCTTTAAGTCGGGCGATCCTACCAGCCCTTCCAACTACCGTCCTATTTCCATAGTTCCTCTCTTTGCCTAAATTGTAGAGCGTGCCATTCACTAGCAGCTCTACAATTACATGTCCCAAAACCACCTCCTGTCCTCAACCCAGCACGGTTTCCGTCCACGTCACTCGACAGAAACCGCGCTGACTTCCATGTCCGATCATATCCTATCCGCCAATGACCGAGGTGAGTTATCCCTTCTTTGTCTGCTGGACTTGAGCAAATGCTTTGACGTGATTGATCACTCGAGGCTCTTGACTAAATTAAGCATCCACGGTATCGACACTTCTTGGTTCTCTGCATACCTTTGCGATCATACCCAGAGTGTCAGCCTCACTGACAATCTGGGCAATCTCAAAAAGTCTACTCCGCTTCCCAACGGCATTGGTGTCTTTCAGGGATCTGCTCTCGGCCCGCTCCTCTACTGCATCTTCGCCAACAACCTCAGTCTGTTCGTTGAAGGTGCAGTGGTAGTCCAATATGCGGACGACGCCCAAATTTTGGTTAGTGGTAAAAATCGGAATTTCGAAACATCGTCACAAGGATGGAATATGTTTTGGCCTCTCTTGACTCTTGGTTTCGTGCAAACGGCCTCAAAGTGAATGCCGGAAAGACTCAACTAATGCTGCTGGGAAGTCAGCAAAATTTGTGCCACACCCCCGAAATTACCGTAAAATTTCGCGATCACAATCTAATTCCCATCTTGGAAGCAAAAAATCTCGGATTAATATTTGACCGCTCTCTCAGCTGGGACTCCCACGTCTCCACCATCACTAGGCGCTGCTTCGGTACTTTGAGTGGTCTGTCGCATCTGAGGAGTTACCTGCCGCCCGCTGTCATTTCCGCTTTAGTCAATGCCTTGGTACTCTCGCAGATCCCGTATTGTATTTCGGTGTACGGCAATGGAACGTAAAAGAATGTGTCTCGCATCCAAAACATTATTAACTATGCAGCAAAAGTAAATTTCGGCCGCAAAAAAATTGATCATGTATCGGATCTGCTGGAGAAATTGGGTTGGCTGAACGCGCGGGGCCTCGTTCAGTACCACACGCTGACCTTGCTGCACAAGGTGCGCCGCCTGGGTGAGCCAGAGTCACTAGCCTGCGAATTTGCTCTGGTATCACAGACACGCGACAGGACCACCAGGCAAGACAGCGATCTTCACGTGCCCAGATCGCGAACCAACATGGGCAAGCGACGTTTTTGTAGTCGCGCGGCTAGACAATACAATGCCTTGCCGCCCGATCTGACGCGGCTACCCATCCACCTGTTTGGACCGCACCTAAAGCGTCACCTGCGTAGGAACCCGGATTGTGGAGGCACTTAGCGCCTTATTTATGTGTCTGCTTTTATGACTGCTTGTAGACGATATCTGAATGTATGATACTTCTGCCGACCTCTTTTTATTTGCATGACGTGAGGCTGTAATAGCCACGAGTTAATTGTGGATGGCCTTAATACATGTCTGTCTGTCTGGGGAAGGGGGGGAGAAGAGGAAAATTCAACGTTTTCCTCCGATTTCGGAACCTCATCGGATTTGAACAGCTAGCATTCGGTGGGTTCGTTTAACACAATACTTGTCTCATAAAACTTCTTAGATTTCAAGAATATGCCATTTTAGTGCAAAAGTTTAGAAGAACGATTTATCGGGTGTGGGGTGGGGTGGCGGACATGGCCTTCGTGGCTTCCACCGCCAGTGGTTGAATGCCAGTGGTCTTCGCGGTCTATACCACCCATCCTCCTACCCTTTCCCACCTCCCTGGCAGAGTCCGTGCCTTACCGGCCGACTTTGAATGCGAATTTGCTCCTGTACTGAAAACCAGTTGACTAACTTTAGGGAAGTATACTATGTAAGACGACCAGCGCTGCGGTGCTCATGCAGGTTGTAGTTGAGGATACTGTAACCGGTGCTGTGTATTCAAATACGCTATTATGGTATCATGTGAGCTTTTACGGATGACCCTTTTGACCTCGGCATTAAACTGATTGTATAACAGCATCGTTGTTGTGCCTTGCGTGTCTACGTTTGGCCATAAGGCCCAGCGTATAACCGTCAGTGACGGGCGGTGGGGTGGATTGTGGACTTCGAACTGGCGAACTGGGCTAGGCGAATCCAAAATTCGGTTCATCGACATTGGCGTTCACACGCCTCATCACGAGCCACAACACGGCTCCAGTTGACAGTGGCCTGTGGCCACACCAGTCATACGCCTCATCACGCCACACGCCTCAGCACGAGTCACAACACGGCTCCAGTTGACGTGGCCTGTGGCCACACCAGTCATACGCCTCATCACGCCACACGCCTCAGCACGAGTCACAACACGGCTCCAGTTGACAGTGGCCTGTGGCCACACCAGTCATACGCCTCATCACGCCACACGCCTCAGCACGAGTCACAACACGGCTCCAGTTGACAGTGGCCTGTGACCACACTGGTCGGGAAATCCTCTGTATTCATAGCACGCCAGTGACGGCCGGACCTGTATAGCGTCTTAACCTTCGCACGCGGTGGCGTAGTAGTGACATGCGCACGGTGGTGGTGAGACAAAATCACAGGGCCATACTACGCATGCGTGGAAGGCACAGACACTACTCGGTGGACATCAATGTTCAGAGTGGAATCGGTATGTCCACGTTGAGTTCGTTGCGGCATCCGAGTTCAAATCGCCCCACATCCAGGATTATCCGAAGAGAAGAGAATGCGCTGGTGATGGACTGAAGTTGCTTTTGTCTTCGTTGTTGTGGTAGTCCATGCTGATCGGGGACGTTGTCGTGGAAAGAGGACGTTAGATCCAGCCGGGAGTGATGTTTCTTTTGTTGTGCTTAGTGTTTTTATTGGATTCCGTATTCAGCAGGCCAGCTACCACTACTGTCCCCATGCACATGGTCGCAATGCAACATACCATAAATCGAAGATTGGCCGCATAGTTGGTGCTGTAAAGAACACCATGCTATGTAGGTGGAGAAAAGTTAACGTTGCCAAATAATTATAGCTCATTCACCTTGAAATTTGGTGTTACCGACAGATGAGTTGGCATTGCAGCAACAATAACTATCATCCTGCATTCTCCATCCATGTACTCATCCAAGTACTCTTGTATGACAGCATGTGAGTATTTACGGATGACCCTTTTGACCCCCGTTAATAATAGCCAAAACATGAATATAGCATAATTGTACAGTTGTTGATACCATTTCAGTTCACATTGGACATGATCATTCCACGTTTCACTTCACATCGTGATTGCTCCAAAGCTCCATTTTAGTCCGTTCTCCGGTGACAATTCACTGCTTGATGACGACAAGCGACCCTGTACTGGATGATGAAGATGACGACAGTACTGGATGATGCCGGGACTGTTCGAAAACGCACTTGAACGCTTTGACCACTTAACGTCGCTAACATTGCACCGACTAGTTGTAGGTGGAACCGAAAGTCCAGCGGCCAGCGAGTGCCGGGGGGGGTGAAGTCAGCGAAGTGCAGCAGGCGCAGCGCGGCGGCGAGATCGAGCCAAGTGAGGCGCGAACAGCCGGCAGGCCACCACCTGTAGATGTTCGCTACGCAGCGGTCGGTGTCGAGCAGCTCAGCGGCGGCGCAGACCGCTACGCGCTGCGCGACGCGCCACGTACGAGGCGCGAACGGCGTCCGTGCGGTGGAGGTAGTCGAGCGAGACGAACAGGATGCTGATGGTGGTGTCCAGCACGAGGCAGTTCCTGAGGGCGTGAGTGTCCGTGCGGTGGAGGTAGTCGAGCGAGACGGACAGGATGCTGATGGTGGTGTCCAGCACGAGGCAGTTCCTGAGGGCGCGAGTGTCCGTGCGGTGGAGGTAGTCGAGCGAGACGGACAGGATGCTGATGGTGGTGTCCAGCACGAGGCAGTTCCTGAGGGCGCGAGTGTCCGTGCGGTGGAGGTAGTCGAGCGAGACGGGCAGGATGCTGATGGTGGTGTCCAGCACGAGGCAGTTCCTGAGGGCGTGAGTGTCCGTGCGGTGGAGGTAGTCGAGCGAGACGGGCAGGATGCTGCTGGTGGCGTCCAGCACGAGGCAGTTCCTGAGGGCGTGAGTGTCAGCGCGGTGGAGGTAGTCGAGCGAGACGGGCAGGATGCTGCTGGTGGCGTCCAGCACGAGGAAGTTCCTGAGGGCGTGAGTGTCCGTGCGGTGGAGGTAGTCGAGCGAGATGGACAGGATGCTGCTGGTGGCGTCCAGCACGAGGAAGTTCCTGAGGGCGTGAGTGTCCGTGCGGTGGAGGTAGTCGAGCGAGACGGACAGGATGCTGCTGGTGGCGTCCAGCACGAGGCAGTTCCTGAGGGCGTGAGTGTCCGTGCGGTGGAGGTAGTCGAGCGAGACGGGCAGGATGCTGCTGGTGGCGTCCAGCACCAGGCAGTTCCTGAGGGCACGAGTCTCCGCCGGCCACCACACGACCAACGGCTGAGTCATGATATAGAGATACGTCACGATGCCTTCTGACGAGTGGAAGCATGGCGGACGGACCATCAGAGGACTATCAGAGGACCATTAGAGGAGTAACGGACGGGGTATGTCAGCGGAGAACCGAAGGCAGGCACCACGTGAAGAGCAGCATCGGCTTTATGGATGAGTGTCACGGTGTTGGACGATCTTTAGAGATGAAAGCCATCGCGGTCTCGATTAAGTGTGCCCCTGAATCGCGAAATGGGCCCTGAAACCTGTTGGGTCCTTGCCAGAATGCTTTGATTTTGGACCATGCAAAACTTCAACAAGTTTAGAAGAGCATGGACACTGCATGGCTGAGAGGCACAACTGAGTCACCAATCCTGGATCATAGAAGAATCTTCGGGGAATTGTCGTCCAGATGATGGGCACAATGAACCCGCAAAATAACCGTTTTGTTTTCTGGATGCGGATATGTGAAGAAATTTACATATCATCCCGTATGGTTTTGAAAAACGCTATGCGATTGCTTGATACGTGAAAGCATATCAAACAATCTGAAGCGTGCATTCCTTCAAGGTAATTCAATATTGTGATGCTTATCGAATATCTAACTTTCAGTGGCGCCGAAGCTAAAATTTTTCTATATGGGAAAATACTGTTCAATGTATGTGTGAAGTCAGTTTTACGAAAACAAGGGAAAAGCCATTACCTTGAGCCACCCGAACACATACCTTGTCCCAGGCTAATAACTTGGCAACCAGGGGAGCTATGACATATAGGTTTCATCAGCGCCGTCTGATTGAGTGGCAATTCAGTTTTTTTTTATGTGGTCAGCTGGACATGTCATATAGTGCCACAGTTTTTCCTAGGGGAAGCGTTTTCTTGTACCTCTGTAAACATTGATCGATTTCAGCACATTCGGTTTCTCGGCGAAAATGTTCAAAAATGGAGAAAGAATCATTCCACAGTTCAGCGAGCCAGGAATGAACAAAGATAAAAGCGACATTCCACCAGGTAATCCAATGCAAAATAATATTCATCTGCATTGAGCGACCCACACAACCCGAGCGTTCCACAAATGCGATCGTACCCGCGAGAGGAACTTTTCGAGAGATGTTCGAAGATGCCGTCAGACGCATATAAACTAGCTTATACCGGTCAGACTAAAGAAAATGGTGGGAGAAACTCCAGTGGATGCGACGTGCCTTTTCAGGGAAAAGTCCTGGCTACCTTGTGCTAGGCAATCACTGAACTGTGGGGCCAAGAGGTGCACGCCTTTGAGCTATATAGGTTCTAGTCATTATTTGGGGACGTTTTATTTTTTTTTGCCAAGCAATTGTGACATACTACAAGTAGCAATGAACTTAACACGAGCATATATACTGTGTTAGTATGACCAATGCGCCGCTTTTAATGATCGTGTTTCCCAATAATTCGGTGACCCGTGTTACTCCAAATTGCAAAGCTAATGGGACACCAATGGGCTGATAACGAACGATGCATGGTATAGCTAGCGCTATTGTATGTATGGCTATGCATGGCTATGCATGGCTTCGCTAGTCCGGCGTAAGAGTATACTTTTTTTAAATGTAAAAAGCGCTGTTAGATGCTCAGGAGACTGAAACGTATTTTTTAAAGCGTTTTACGACAGCATATCGCGTCGAGGAATAATAATCCACACATCTTCGATGACGGATATTATGAACATTTTTAATTTCCGCGACACCATGGACTTCCTTCCTGTGCATAAGCTGGACGGCAGAAACATTTTTTATGCTCATGATGAGTTGTCGTTCGCAGAAAATGAGCTAGCATACATATAAAAAGGTTGAGTTGCACTGGAAGAAGTTATGCTGCGCTTGATTGGATCTTGTCATAATCTAGCCCAGTTCGGTTGGATTTTCTAACTTCAATGTGCTGTTCCTAAGCATTACGATTTCCAAGATAGCCACTTTTGTACGGCGACAAGACGGGCCAAAGTCAACGAACCTATTGAGCAATTTATTTTCAAATTCCTTTGCTCGAATGTGCGATGACATTTGTAGCACTGAACGATGAATTGTGCCCTTTAAAACGACAAGCTAAATGCAAGCGCAACAATTATACTTAACGCGCATTGCTTCACTGAATGCACGACCAACACAAAGCCTGCTTGGAGACTAGCGACCGCTTAATTCGGTACAATCCAATTTTCATGCTTGAGTGTTAAATGATTCCGGAAGGCGTATTTTGCTGCTTGGGATGCAAAATAATGTTCAGTGCAATAGCGCACTACGGGGCCAGGACACCGGAACTCCTTCACCTTCTTCGCCGTTCACACTTCCTTTGTGATAACTCAATGGGCTACTTGTGGCGTATGCTATCGATCTGAATGTTTGGCTGTAATTTTAAGAGCACCAATGCTATGTTCAGGCACACTGAAATGAGGTGGTATTGGATTATTATATTTTGCGTGAGAATACCATCTTTCTGTTAAATATATACCAACTAACCATGGGACTTTCCCTTGATGTATGCTTTATTTACCACAAAAGCACCTCTCAAAATGGACGGAGACTGTTGTAGATGCGAGAAATGGGGAACGCTTATGGTGAATTTAGTCCCGCTCAGAAGACTAAAAGCGCTTGTTCTGAGTGCCTGCTTCTAATGTGAAGCTATTTGAAAAGCTTAACTATGCTTATTTTATTTTATTTTGCAATGAGGGAATAAGGCTCAGATATTTGGTTCAGGCATGTGATGAAAATAAACCAATTTCTTTCGGAGATAAGTACCCTTTCGTATAGTACTTATTTACTACTTATCGATAGCCCAATTTTGCCTTCCCGGATTCGCTACTGACGATGGGTACACAACATAAGCGCTCTGTATGACACTTCTGTCATTTGTGGTGAGCAGAACAGTTCATGCGTCATACTCGTAAGTTCATCTAATGTCGCAAGTCCTCATCTCACCTCACCTCATGAGTCGGCGCGGGCAGTCCTTGTACTTGTCTAGTCTGGTATTGCCTGCTGCCTGAAAAGTGGCTCTCAGATATCTGGGCTCTACGTTCTCGGAGATAACACAAAGAACGTTCTGAAGATTGCCGGCCAACCTGCAACAAAAGTGAATCCATACCTCACCAGCCAGGTCACTTCGTCCTGCCTGATGTCAATTGGAAGCAGATCGCTTCGATGCTGTTGAACGATACACTGTTGAATAAATGATGAAAAAGCAACTGGGCAAAAAACCATACTACCTAGCTTGTGCAATAATGTCACGGCTTAAATATGATCACCAGGATTGGATTCCACATTTGTACGATATTACATTTGCAACGTTAATCCTCTCAGTTTTCAGACATTACAATCCTGATGTTGCAGTGCCAGCTGACTATGGATTTGCATCATGTAGGGGGGGGGGGGGTGCCAATACGGGAACCTTTACATTCTAGGGCACCCGACACAAAAATATCGGAGCCTATCAAAAAATTATATGCCCTGAAGCTAAACTTTGGAATGCCCAGTCTCATCGTGTACTACATTCAGCTACCTACAGAATCATCTGCTTAAGTTCAGCACTGGTGCAAAAAGCCATCCTTTTTCCCATTTTTCCCCACCTACGAGGTAAAATAGGACAGGATAGGGGACAATATGGCAGAACCAGCACATGTGCTGTAGCAAATAATGCGAGACTTCTCGTTATTTGGGTATTAACAGCTCATGCTAGATCAGTGTCTTGTAATTCAGTTTTCGTAGAGTGGAAGGTAGCATGCGAAGACAAAACCCGCGATGACATCGAAGCAAGTTGGCAATATGACAGGAAAAAGTGCAGGCTGTTTTAGACGAATCGACCACGACAAATCGACAAGGGCATGACACCAAATATTTTACATTTTGATGAAAATATTTGTGTGGGGTTACCTGATGCACCAAATCCAGCTGCGCTATTTAAAAAAAATGAAAGATCAGGTCAACGATCAAGAAGTTATAGCCTCAGACATTTCTGAGATGTCACCAAACAACGGTGCCTTTTGAGGTCCTTAATACAATGACGAACAATTCGAATGGTGCAAAAGTATATATCGGTGAACTCACAATGACCCACTACATCTTTTGGCTATTTCGAAATTTTCGTTTACGGGATACTTGAAATCGTGACATCGTGACCTAAGATCACGTGACCTACTTTATTTATCGGGACAGTCACAATGTGATTTGAAAAAAAAGTGCCGAAATGAAGTTCGACATCTTATCTTTGGAAGTAAAAAAATTAAAAATATGGTTTTTCCCCCAAAATCTACATATCCGTTCAAAAATAGTCATGCATGGTTGTTTTTGCGCTAGTTTATCGTGGCCTGTTTTAATATTTGTTTACAACAGTACATTACTGAAATGCAAGCGTTTTGATGTTGGTGGCACGTGATGGGATGATAATGTTAGTCTTCTGATCTTGAGTGTTGTGTTGCACAATTGTTCTAAACTCGTTGTGAGGTCAAGGGTTAATAAACAAATGACAGAAATGACTCCGAATTGTGGTAGGTGGCCCATTCCATGACAAATCGACAATTAAAGGGGCCAAATTACACTCTATATTTCGATGAAAATACCTTTATAGGGTTAGTTTCTCTCTATAATCCAGCTGTAAAATTTTGGAAAAGATCGGAGCAACGGTTAAGGAGTTATGGCATCGGACATTTTTGAGAGGTCACCTAAGTCTTTGATACCTGAAACTCAATGAAGAGTAACACGAATTGCACGAAGCTATGTATCGCTGAACTCGTCATGATCCACTGCATCTTGTGTTAATTTAGAAATTTTTCTTCACGCGTTTTTTGAAATCGTAAGCTTGTGACCTAAGATAACGTAGCCTAGTTTGGCCTTCGAGACAGTCACAATGCTATTTTGGAAATTCAGAAGCGACGATGGGTTATTTGTGAAATCCTAGATCGTCACTTGTAAGGAGTAAAATAATATAAATGTTTTTACCTTATGCAATAAATTTCTGCCTCAATATCAGCATATCAAAAATGTACGATCATATTTCACCGACAACACTGAAAGGTTGTTATCGCTGCCAATAACTGTAATATCAACCTTCTGACGTTTCAAACCACACATTCTGGAATCGAAAAGATGAACCTCATTGACTGATTGAGAACAAATTTGGCGTTGGCGCATCCATTGACACATGCTGAGCATGAAATGAATCGCATTAGATCATGAGTCGTCTACATCGGTGTAATACAATAAAGTAACATAATTACACAATGCAATGCAATACAACAATGTGTTGCAGTACAGTATTATAATGCAATGCAATGTAATGATCTACAGATCTGCAGATCATCCCATACCTTGTCAGATTCCAAGTACAGACTCCAAGTATGATCTGTCACTGCGATAATATTAATCAACATAATCTGTATCAGCGCACACACAAACACATTGCACTTCACCCAACTACCATTAACACACGCCCCGCATCGGTAAGCAGTTCATGAACTATTACGGTGCTGTGGGTCACTGGTGCGAACTTGTGGTTCCCCGTGTTCCCTTTACCGTGATGGCTTTCGAGAAGCGCTCGGTGAGGTGGGTCGTGACGTCCATTGCCTCCTGCTTTACTATTCATATGAATTTGATGCAGCTGGCTAGCTTGTGCGACAGATACTCAAACATGCCCTCAGCCGTCAGTATCGGGTTGTTAAGCGGGCGCTTGAGGCTCTCTTCAGCCGCGGTGCGCTTGGCTGTGCCCCGGATGCCGTCGCAAGCGCCCTTGCCATGTGATCTGACAAAAAAGCCACTCACAGGATACTTCAAAATCTGTCTGATGGTGACACACATTGACGAAGTCATGCTTTTTTCCATACTGCCGTCTGCGAAATGAATATTTTTTTTAGGTCAGGTACCACGGTCCGAATTTCTGGGATATGCCGTTGCAGGAACGCATGCACCATGCCGGTGTTGTGCTTTGTGCCGTCAGATGTATAGCAGTAGCTCTGATGGCACAGTACCTCGTCCTCACGTCAGTACACTACAAACGGGTGCACCGTATACTGGGACGAATCCCAGTGGAAGCCCTTGAGCTGCATCCTGCACCACAAATGAATCATTTTCAGCGAAATCGTACTAGACAATCACTTCACCTTCCTTGGCAGTAGCCTTTTCGAAGGTGAAGTGCTGATCTTGTTTGTTAGCCACAAAATGGCGTCTGGTCAGCTTCACGGTTTGCTGGCTCAAATAACGCATGCTTGCTCTTGCATGCAGGCTCTTTGTTCTAGACTATTTCTGCGAGTGTACAGCGATGCGTGCTCATCCACTGTTTGTACCTAATCTCATCATCCATGTCATCATCTGGGGCTAAATCACCTTCACTCTCTTCTCCTGATTTGTTCGCGAGGATAATCCTCAGAAAGTTCATCACCCCGCTTCACCAGGGCAGTACTCACAGTTGTGCATCATGCAATCACAGGATCACGTGATCGAGGAGGTTACGGTATTTGAGACCGGGAAGGCCGGGAGCGGATATGAGCAGTTTTGGGTTTTGATGATAAGTGCACATGCACACCGAGTAAGTCCCACTGCTGTCTGCCAAGACGCAATGCTTCGGACGAAAGGCAGCAAAGGTTAAGAAGCCGGTGCAAGGGTATTCAGAGTTCTGCTTGTATAGATCATATAACTCACACGAATTTCCCAAAACAAGCCTTTCTCTTAACTCTACTTTTGGTTTCATCAACCTGTCGCACCGTGACACGGTCGGTCTTGCCGAGACTCATCCGGCTGATCTGGTCCGACTCATAAAATAGCTTTACTTTCACCTTGACTGCGTCCGACACCCTCCGAAATTTCCCGCTTCACAGGCAGCACGTTCAGCGAGAGTGAGCAGTGAGCACTGGTCACCCAAACACGGTGCCACCCCTTGTTTGTGCCCTTCCTGATATTTCACTACATTGGCAGATTTTTATTTTCGCGAGGCAATAAATGGTTGTGTGAATGGTTTCTGGGATATCGGAATGTGATTGCTATATTGTGGATGCTTCTCTCTCCTTGTAATTCATGGCAAGGTATAACTCATAAATCATCTAATACCACAATTTGGAGACATTTCTGCCTTTTTATTTAACCCTATACCTCACGAGTTAGAACACTTCTGCAACACAACATTCAAGATCAGATGACTAGCATTATCATCCCATCACGTGCCTCGAACGTCAAAAGCCTTGCAATTCAGTAATATGCCATTCTAAATACATATGTATACAGGCCACGATAAACTAGCGCAAGAACAACCATTCATGCCTAGTTTTGAACGGATATGTAGAATTTTAGGAGCAAACCCCTACTTTTAATTTTTTTGCTTTGAAAGATAAGACATCGAACTTCATTTCTGCACTTTTTCAAATCGCATTGTGACTGCCCCGAAAGGTAAAATAGATCACTCGACCTTAGGTCACAATATCACGATTTCAAATATCCAGCAAACGAAAATGTCAAAATGGCCAAAAAGATACAGTGGGTGAATGAGTTCACAGATATATACCTTCGCACAATTCAGATTGTTCTTCATTGAGTTAAAGACCTCAAAAGACATCCGTGTTAGGTGACATCTCGAAAATGCCCGAGGCTATAACTCCTTAACTGTTAACCTGATCTTTCCAAAAATGGCACAGCTGAGTTCGGCGCATCAGATAAACCCATATAAATATTTTCATCAAAATATTGTGTGTTATTTTTGCCCTTTCACTTTTCGAATTATCGTGGAATGGGCCACACGGCATTTGCTGGCAAGGTTGTGGTGGCAGATGTCGGAAATCGAGTAGATATGGCAGAATCGAGATTGGTGAAAAAGTAGCAGTCACTACAATTGTACGACGTCAAGCAGTGGCGTACTGAAGTGGGACACATTGGGGGCAGTCCCCCCCCTGAGAGGTTGCGAGGACCCCAAAAATCGCACCGCGGCCCCTACAAATCATGTTGGGGTCCCAAAACGTCGCGCAGGGCCCCCTGAAAATGACGTCGGAACCACCCAAAATCGCCAAGGCCCCTGAAAATCACATTACGGACCCAAGAAATCGTTTCGGGCCCCTACAAATGACGCTGGAGGCTCCAAAAAGTAGGACCGGGCCCCTGAATATACCAAAAAGACGCGCCGGGGTCTCATCGAAAATTCAGAACAGGTCCCGGAAAAAAGTTATCCGAGGGGTATTTCTACTCTGAAGGGTGCCATCGGCTGAAAAAAAACTCATTGAGCAGCCTCAGTGGCGTACCAAAGAGATAAATGTCCCCCCTCCATCTCCTGAAAGAGCGGGCTCCCAATAATCGCGCCGAGGTCCACAAAAATCGCTCTGTGGACCCAATAAATTCGTGTCGGAGCCCCAGAAATTGCGCAGGAGGCAGGGGCACCAAAACACTCGCATTGGGACCGAAAATTTGCGCCGGGGCCCGCCAAAATCGCAGAAGAGCCCGGATGTTGGATATTGGGTTCCTTTTACGACGCCGCCGACTGCTGGATCATACAACGTCGCCAACCTCTCACGCCGGTTGGTCGCGGTGGACTCAGTAATCCCGCCGGTTGTGGGATTCGAACCCGCGATCTTACGACCAAGAGTCCCACTCCCCACTGACTGAGCTACCGCGTCCCCTGAACCGCGCTGGAGCCCAGCTAAGTACAACGCGCCCGGCAAACTCGCGCCGAGCCCCCCAAATATCGCCCTCGGAACGTAAAATTTCAGTCGGTAATCCCAAAAACTCGGATGGGGGCATACAAAAATCCATTCGGGCTCCCGAAGCTTAGCGTCGATGGCCCAAATACACATTATGATCCCAAATATCGCATCGGAACCCTACAACAATCAAGCCGGGGCCCTTCAAAATAAGAAGAGTTCCGAAGAATAAATGTCTGAGCCAGGGAAATCGCTACCGAGCTCCAAACATACCAGCAGATGCTCTCGAAAATCACCTACTGCCCGGAAAAAAACGTACCGGTGTTTAAAAAAAATCGCGACGGGGCAATAACATGGTGCTGCGAGCCCGAGAGATCGGGATGGGTTCGGACTATACAAAATTCAGACAGTCACCAAAAAAATGCATCGAGCCCAGAAAACTGGCGTCGGGTCCCACCGGAGCCACGAGCCTGGGCCCGAAAAGTCGCCGCCGGGACCCCGATAGATTATAGCGGAGCCACAAGATCGTGCTGGGGTCCCACAAATGTGCATCAGGGGTCCCACATAAGCACAGTTGGACCCTAAGAGTACAACAGGAGGTGGAAAATGCACCGGTCCCTCCTAAGCAGCCAAGTCTCGCAAAAAGCGACAGGGCCTTAAAGCATGCGTTGCAGCTCTAAATAAACACACCGAGAACTCTAAAAAAAACACAACGGAGGCCCTCAAAACACACCGGGGCCATGAGACAGCATGGGGGCCTCAAGAACAGGCTGGGGCCCTCAAAAAGTGGCATGGTCGTAAAAAGGAATACAAAGACCGGGCACTAAAAAAACACATCGGGGTCTTCTAAAACGTACCTAAAAAATACTGACGGTGCACAAAAAAGCAACAAAGCTCTAAAAATGATCTGGGGTCTAAAAATGTACCGGGCCCCTTACAAAACTTGTTGGAGCCCTAAAACACATCCGTAGAAGAAGAACAAATTCATCGGGTCCATTAAAAGAACACCTAGCTCGGGCCTCAGTTCGGTAGCCAATCTGGAAGCGTATTTAGCCAAAGAAATGAGGTGCATCAAAGCTCAGCGGGTGCCAAGATTTCTTGACGGCCAGAAAATGTGGGAAGAAGAAAACTAATCATCGAATCGAATTGATCCAATTTTGCCAGCGAACCATCATATGAAGTATTCCACACGTCAAATATGGCACAAGACTATCATGCGGCAGCAATTAGCAAAACGTAGGAGGCCAAGCAGAAGCTGGAGAATCGCACGAAGTGTGGCGAATGCGCCGAATGCGCAATGCAGGTGTATGAATGTGCATGAATTCGTGCACGTGCACGAATGTTGGCGTTTTGGCGACCGGGCGTTATTTACTGGGATGCCTGAAATCGGAAAATTGTACATTTCTAAGTGATTTTTACAGGTGTATTTTCAGCAGTGTGAGGTGACTGATCAAGGGATACCAAAAGAAAATCGTTGGAACAGGATGGGGGGAGTTAGGGTTGAAATTTGATGACTGAGAAATGATGGTGGTAAAGTGGGCGCCCTCCATAAGACAATTAAGTTGGTCACTAATTATTTTATTTAAAAAAGGGCCCCGATGAAAAATAGTGGTCGAAATATTGGGACTTTAAAAAGGGCGATAGGTGGTTTCCCCCTCCAACTCCTTTTGCCCCCTAACTCAAATCCTAGGTACGCCATTGGCGTGGAGTACGGGAAAAACGTGCTACCCTGTTTGGTCCCTTCCTTCATACCACGCAATGTCCCAAGTGACAAATTTGTTAATTTGAGCATACCGTGATGTTCGAGCAGGATACCAGAGAAAAACATTTTGTGACATGGGAGACTAATGGAAAAGCTTCCCGTGTAACATCAGACTCAAAGCAATCGGCGACTACCCGTTTTGATCCCGCCTCCTTCCTATACGAGGAGTTACAGCATCGACTTTGCTGGCTATCTTGCACTAATACCATTAAAGGGAGGAATTGGACAATATTTTCTCACTGATAAAAAACCGACATATCTTCTTGAAACTTCGCGATAATCGGAGACGCCAAGAACACAACTGCAGCAGAAGCAAACCCTAGACCAAAAGCTGAGGTCAAGGCAGGAGGGATTTGAGCTGTGGAGAGGTCAGTGGTCCCTTTTGTTGAAGGAGATGATCCTTTCACCGAACTTTGAGCGCAGGAGCTATATGACTGGCGCAGACACCTGAGGTGTTGTGCCGTATTGTTTGAACCAGTACCGGCGGCGAGTTGCCTGATGCCGTTACAGCTGGCCACACCACGGTCTGCAGCATCCCCAAGTAGGCTGCACCGTCCACGGACCATTCAAACCAGTGCACTGGGAGACCATTGCCATCCACGACGGCACCCCAGGCTACCAACTTTTTCACGTGGATTTCATCACGCTTCCCGTAGATTTCTGGGACTTATGGAATGCGTTAGTCTTTGATACATCTCTGGGATTGTTGGGAAGAAGTGAAGACGGAAGATCCTCCTCACAAGGCTCAAGCTTTTCAGCCCGACGTACTTCAAGATAATCCAACTGGACTACTCTCGGTGAATCGGCAAGTGCGCTTAAAACGCGGATACGAACTGGATGAGGAGACTATGCGACTTGAAAAAAATGGAGATGCCAATCAAACTTGGGTAAAATAACAAATGTCCGGATGCTTTCTGAGCAACACAGCATGCAAATGTTGACCTATTTTGTTCTGAATGCTCACCTGACATCGAAACTTGTTTTTTTTCTACTTTCAAATAATCACTCTGTATCACTCTGTATCACAGTCAATGACATAGTCAGGGGCATAAGGAGGGTAGGAGTGGTGGGTATTATTTCTTCTTTGTGGCTGAGGTCTCATTCGCAGCGAGTGCCACACAAACCCATTACGTTGCCATTCTACATAATACAAATACTTACCGTGAGGTTTCTGACCAGAGGCGTCGCCAAGGAATTATGATAGGGCGAATCCCTAGACGCCTTGGTGGGAAGGATACTACAGCAATTAGCCCCTAGAAATATATCTTGGCCCCACCACTGCGTGTGATTAATCTCAGTAGTTTCTCCTGAATTCACTCATCCCCTTCCTGATCCGCCATTGGCAAAGTGTCACTCTTGTCACGTCATTACTTGTGGTTTGGATAAGGCATGTCCTGAATATCTATCATCACCTCCTGCATCCGTCGTTGGAAAAGTATTTTGGCTCCGTCACTGCTTATGATGCGTTATTACTGTTTGTCCTGAATTCACCCCACGGTCCCAACTTTTCGATGGCAACGTAAAAGAGAATATATATTGTAATATAGTATAACACATATAATATAATTTAATATATATCATTAACAAATATAATACTAGAACATATATAATAGAACAAACATAATAAACGCAATATAAAAATGACGATATTCTATAATATCGCTTTGAGAAAACTGGTAACATTCTACTCATTTTCCCTCCTCTGGATCCGCCGCTGACATGATTAGGCTCAAGATAGGCATTACCGTAGGTAATCAAGGTAGCATGAGCAGGTAAATTTCAACTTATAGTCACCTGAACTCAAAACAATGAAGTAATTCAGATGCACCTGTTGCTCCTAAGGTTCGCAACAAAAATTCCGAGGTGCCTGCCAATATGCGCTCCTGGAGTCGCCTCTGATATAGTTACGAAACAAAAATTATGGCACGAAGTAGAAAAAGGAAGCAAGGAAAAGTCCCGGAGTTTCGCGCTCCTATCGCGAAACGTTAGAGAGCGACAGACGAAAAACCACAAGTGGGGACGGAATTAGTCCCCTCTAGCGGGATGGGATTAATGAAGGACACATTTTGGTTGGAGTTCAGCAGAGCACACGCTGGTCATGCATGAAAAAAGGTTCCCTGACTAAATATAGACTTATGAGATCTTAAGTCGGTAAGACTTACCGAACGGAGGCCTGTCGAACCTAACCTAACCTAACCTTCCATGAAGCCTACAGATGTCCAATCATCTAATACCCACAGATATTTGATCACCGGAAACTTACGGATGTTGGATGATATCAAACTTACGGATATTAAATTGCCTTAAACGTGCGATGGTAGGTGCGGAAATGGTTTCATTCCAATGATTGTGGCTAATCAGGCTAAAGATTTCTTGTACGCACGGTGCTGCCATATGTGTTCACTTGTTGGACATGGCGTCAAGTGGCCTGGCCACAATCACTGCTGAAGCGCTACCGGCGCGATGTTAGGGCTTCAGAAAGAGCATTCAATTTGTATGAAAGCACGTCTGTGTTCGTGCACGCACGTCTCAAAAGGCATCTCCGTCTGTATCGGTGTTCATTTTGTCAGGAATATCATGATTGGAAGTTGTTTTCCTCAATATCTGGCTAAAAGTTTTCCATGTCCCTTTGAACTATTCTGACGTTTGTCAAATTTAGCTTCAGAATGAAGTACTTTTGCTTTTCTAGTTATTGTAAGAGTGTGTTCTTATATTGGTTATATCTTTCCTTGCTTTCAGCAGGTGGATATATTGGATTTTGTTCAAATAAGATTTTAGTTGGCTTAATTGAAATGATATTACTGGTTAAATCCATGGTTTCAGGGATCCTGTTTTCTTGATAAGCTGTGAATTTATATAAAATTATTGATCCCACATTTATATGTTAATACATATAAATGTGGGATCAATAATTTTGTATAATATATATAATTGTGGGATCAATAATCAATACAATCAGTGACAGGCTTCTTCAAGATCATTTTCTTGACAACATATCTTCAAGTTGATTGGTCAAATGTTGCCTCAGGAAGCTGGTTTTGTTCTCCTTGTGTCTATTGGTTTTTTCAACTGTAAATTCCGCTGTTGTAAAAATAGAGAAATGCTCAGGGAAATAAGACTTAATGATGCCAGTCTGTTCTTTTTTTGATACATCATTACAGAAAATGTTGCCAATTAATAATTAATGTGCATGATGTATCACATCACATATACGGGTTGCCTTTGATATTAAAGGAAGAAAACCATGCGAGCACATGGACATACAAAATGAGTCAGTAAAAGCGTCATTCAAAATTAGGAACAAGTCAGCATTAAGATCTCCAATGATATGCGAGGCATATTCAGATAGTTAATTTTGTTGGCACTCTTCCAAATTCTGACAAGAATTCTGTATGACTAGGTGCTTGATAGATCTGACATTTCAACATCGTTTCTTACTAGCTATTTCTATTTTGAGGAAAACACCTTCAGCTTCAGCAGCAATCAAGTGAGCCGTTTCCATTTTAGCGATTTCAAAGAATAGATTGCAGACCCACCTCCAATTTTGATTCTTCTTCTGCTTTGGAAGAATATTTCATAATCTTCATCATCTAAGTTAATTTTTGGTCATTTCCTGCTGATAACCATGTTTCAGAAACACATATGAGTATAATGCTCCATTTGTGATTCATTCAGTTTAGGAAGGTATTGAGCGCATCAATTGTATTTGCTATGGACCTTGCATTCAAATGGAAAATATATATGTTCCTTCTTAAGTCAGAACCCATTTCAGATTGTCTACTGACATCTCTAACATCATACAAATTACAATTATCTTGAATTCGTTCAAAATGAGGATGCGTTAGAGACTGAGACATCTGAGATTATATTTAAGAATGGATAAAATGTTTTAACTTCTAAGGTATTAGAACCTAGTTGTAGGGGAAGCCAGGTCTAGTTGATACACGGGATGGTTGATACAACAGCATTTTCTCCAAAAGTATGAAGCCGGTTGCCATGGCCAGCCCTGGACAATAGCATTCAGCTGCTGGGGTGTCGTTTAGCTACATATATGACGCGTGTGACGATTGTGATGGATATCAGTTTTACCTGTGCACGCGCCAAGTTCACCAATTACAGTGCAGAGTTGTTGTGACAATAGCACGAATAGTTTTCGTGAAACGCAACTCTAAACAACACAGCTGTATTTATGTTCACATATGAAATCCTTCCCACGGGAGCATGGCTGGTACGGCAACACGTGCGCCCTATATCATTTTCAACCGGTGAATCTGCCTGAAGCATACTCGCCCAGAGTATATTAAAGAAGTCGCCGATTGATCGATGGATTTCGAAGGCGCTTTGGCGAAAACTATTTGGCTGTTGTCACAAAAATGCTGCACTGTAATTGGTTCAACTGGTGCGCGTACAGATAAAAACTGATATCAATCACAATCGTCACACGCCTCACAGCTGGATGCAATAGTGTTTTCCAAAGGTATCTTTTATGGGAGTGATATGTGACCGTGGTGATAACCATGCTTGCAACAGTGCGGTAAATCATAATTATGATATCTTGATACACAGCTGCCCAAGCTCTCTCGATATAGCGATGACTGGGCCAGTCATTTGGACTGTGTGAGGGGAAAAGGGGTTGTCACGTACGTGAGAACTTGATCGACGAGTCGAAAGCTTTCATTGCCACAGGTGTGGTGTGATTCAATGATCTCCTGGGCCATCAGATACAGATGCGCTGTCTGGTACATGCACACTCGGAACAACTCCGTCAGCGCCTGTTGATGCTGCAACGCGACACAGGCACCAGTCAACAGCAGTCAGGAGCAGTCAAAAGCAGTCAACAGCAGTCAACAGCAGTCAACAGCAGTCAACGGAAGTCAACAGCAGTCAGGAGCAGTCAGGAGCAGTCAACAGCAGTCAGCAGTCTTATTAAGTCTAAACGCTTCATAACTTTATATAGGGTGTACCTAGCAGTGGATTCAGCACCTTCCTTCGGGATGTGATACTGATGAGATTGTCTATGGTAGCACGATGGGTATGATGGGAGGATTTGTAATTGTTGAGTGTGTTTGCAATAGGAAGTGAGTCTCTTATTAAGTCTAAACGCTTTATAACTTTATGTAGGGTGTACCTAGCAGTTAATTCAGCACCTTCCTTCGGGATGTGATACTGATGAGATTGTCTATGGTAGCACAAGGGGAGTATGTTATGCAATAGCAAGTGAATTGGTGCTAGATAGGCTGCGATATATAGCTTCCTAGGAACTTTAGGTAAGGGATTGAGTGGGGTGAGAGTATGTACATTTATAGTACCTTTTCCAGATAGGCTCAACCCAAATGGGCCCCTGTGGCTCTTATTAAGCCTTAAAACTTTACGACTTTATGACTTTATAACAGCAGTCAACAGCAGTCAACAACAGTCAGGAACAGTCAACAGCAGTCAACAACAGTCAACAGCAGTCAACAACAGTCAACAGCAGTCAACAACAGTCAACAGCATTCAGGAGCAGTCAACAGCAGTCAACAGCAGTCAACAACAGTCAGGAGCAGTCAACAGCAGTCAATAACAGTCAACAACAGTCAACAACAGTCAACAGCAGTCAACAACAGTCAACAGCAGTCAACAACAGTCAACAATAGTCAAATGCAGTCAATAACAGTGCACAACAGTCAATAGCAGTCAACAACAGCATCACCCTACTCCACAAGCTCAGTGCACCCAACGTTCTACCAACACCCTGCTATTCAGCTCAGAACAGCTCCTCTTCGCGCCAATGCTTACGTTTGTCCTGCTCCTGGCTGCGATGGATATCGAAGATTCTTCAGATGCCGCATGCTTCTGGTATACTCCTCGATCTGGCACTCTTTGGTGGAACCAGGGGTCTGTGGGGTCGTACCCTCCCTCACCGAGATGGCTCCAGAAGGGTGCCGTCCCTTACATCGCTCGCCGCCCCACTCCGTCGCAGCCGCCACGGGAAAGACCACGGGTGGCGCGCGTCAAGGTCAGCATATCGGTCCGCATGCAGGACAAAGCTATTTCGTGGCCGTTGTGACGTCATGCTGTCAAATCCAAAATCGATCGGTAAAAGAGCTGTAGGTACCAGATAGGTAATAACTGATTACACCCACAATAACTCTTGTGCTTAAAATAACAGCATAAACCCGGAACCAAAAAGAAAATCCGGAGCCGTAAAACCAAAAAGAAACAAGCACGGACTCAAAAAATATCTAACATATTGTATGTGGGGCACTTGCATAGGCTGGCTATCCCAATTGGAATATTTGGAGGAATAACACTTCAGAAAGCGATGAAACGGGATAATTCGTAAATGGAGCAACATACGTTGTAGTTCACGATCTAATATGATGCTCGGCTAAGTTCCCACATCGAAATTGATAGGAACCAGTTACTGAAAAAAGATAAATCCAACTAATGATTGCATTACATGGTTGTCAATCGCGAGTAATGCTGGGGCTAGTCTTCACATCACGCACAACATGCTTGCCTCCGTTCGTAATTGCCACGATTAGAATGAGCATTCAGGCATGGGCACGTCCGCGTGCATGCGATGTGCCCATGCCCGATTGAGCCGCCAGCCGCCTTGACTGCGCCACGGCAACACGGGACGAATATTTGCGGGTTGAGGTGCAAAATTCTCTTCGAGAAATTGGAAAGAAGCGGACATGCCCATTTGGCCCACAGAACAAGCAGAACAAGATAATTAACCACTACGTCCCAAAAATTACATGCAGATTTTCAGAAATGCATCATAATGCCACAACATCGTGCATTTCCAATGAAGACCACAGAGCCGAATAAACAAGCTAGTAAATAACTAAACCATGCGTACCTTCTAAAAGTAAGATTTTCAGTTTCGTGGCCAAGGAAATACTTGGGGAAGAAAGAAAGGTAAGTTCCGTCTTAAAAGGATATATACATTTTGTGTTCTTTTCAGCGTTGGTTCACCCCACATCAATTCAAAGCTCCGTGAACGGACACTGACTTGTCTTGAGTGGAGTTCCATGCAGTTTTAAGGAAGTGTAAAGCCACACGGGCCTTCACTTGTATGTTATTGGAGCGACCGGTGGATGTTTGTGGTTTTGGTTGCAGCCACAGGAAGACGCTCACGCGTAACTTGCCGCGCATTGATGTCTGCGCGCAGTATGCGCATTGGTAGACTGTCCCGCAATACACGGACTACTGGTAGCCTGTTCCGCAGTGCATGTGTTCACCATAGGCTATCCCGCAGTGTACCGTTTCATTGACGAGCATCATTCGCAAAACTAACAGAATTCCAAGTGATCTGATCAACATGGTTTAATATTTCGGTGGAGGGGGATGAGTCTGGATTCCTCCTTGAGGAAAATTATTTCCAGTTAAACAAAGTACGATGTTAGCAATCAGCTGGATCGCACGAAGTCGTGAGCTGATTTGAAAACTGGGATAGCCAGCGAAGGAAGGAGTGGAGGTGAAGATACGCTTCCCTATACTCAAAGGGGTTTCAAATGAAAGTTGGCTCTGTCAATGTTCCTCGATTTTTGATTGAGGGCCCTGGACTCCCACCACCTCCCGTCTCTGAAGTTCAGCCACTTCCAGAGGTTCTGCATGTCGCCTCGTCCATCGCACATCAATTCAAACGAACCTAGTGAAAGGCAGAATAATGGGCGGAACAGCTGCCACCAGGAGAAGTACTCACGAGCAATGTTGACAGGTCAGCCATTGTCGGCTGGGATTGTAGTTGGAAACCCCTGCAGTCCGGTACACCCTGGAACCCACTCATTTGGGTTATCGTGCTTGCACGAACAGCGAGAAGACAAACCAGTAGTTGCGGAAAAGGTGTTCCATGTGCAATGTAAAACTCGAGTGAGTCCATCCAGCGCTTCTTACGATATTCTGTTCAGCAACATTCGTGACGGGGAGGGGGGGTCATCGGTGCTCTTCCCTGTACAGGCGAAAATGAACCGCACAATTCGGTACCATGTTGTATGCAATTCCATTCATGATATCGACATATACAAGCCAAATATCTGCAGAGATAAGGTGAACTCTATCGCCATGGGTGTACAGAGGTATCTGTGACCGAGCGAACGCATCGAGGAACCTCTGGCCTAGTGTACGTACCGAGGCGCCCTTGACAAACTGTACGTACCAACGCGCCTCTTGCCAAGTGGTTGCACCCAGGCGCCTATGGAACGGTGTGGGTACGGAGGCTCATCTGGACCGCTGAATGTACTGAGGCACTTCTGGTTGAGTGTGCGTATCGAGGAGCCTCTGACCAAGTGCTCAGACCGAGAAATATCTGACCGAGCGTACGTACCGAGGAATCTCTGTCCTAGCGCGTACATACCGAGGAATCTCTGACCGAGCGTACGCACCGAGGCACCTCTGACCGAGTGTACGTGTCAATGCATATCTGACCGAGTGTACGTACCAAGGCATCTCTGACCGAGTGTACGGACCGCGACGTCTCTGCGAGCGTACGTACCGAGCCATTTCTGACCGAGCGTACGTACCGAGGAATCTCTGACCGAGTATACGTACCAATGCATATCTGACCGAGTGTGCGTACCAAGGCATATTTGACCGAGTGTACGGACCGCGACGTCTCTACGAGCGTACGTACCGAGGCATTGACCGAGCGTACGTACCAAGGCATCTCTGACCGAGTGTACGAACGCGGCGGCCAACTGCAGCTCGATGTCCAGCTCCCGTTCACTAACACCGGTGTCCGGTAGTTGCCGGGGCGGCAGCAGGGCGCCCGTGTGCGACACGTGGCACGGGTTCGTCAGCCGGTCCAGAAAGTTGAGGTTGCGCAGGAAAACCGTCTCGTGGTCAACGGCTGCTGGTGCGGCCAGCACGACTACCGTAGCTGCAACACAAGTCGGCCGTCGCGTTAAGTGTAATGGGAGAGAGAGAGAGAGAGAGAGAGAGAGAGAGAGAGAGAGAGAGAGAGAGAGAGAGAGAGAGAGAGAGAGAGAGAGAGAGAGAGAGAGAGAGAGAGAGAGAGAGAGAGACGGAGAGACGGAGAGACGGAGAGACGGAGAGACGGAGAGACGGAGAGACGGAGAGACGGAGAGACGGAGAGACGGAGAGACGGAGAGACGGAGAGACGGAGAGACGGAGAGACGGAGAGACGGAGAGACGGAGAGACGGAGAGACGGAGAGACGGAGAGACGGAGAGACCGAGAGACCGAGAGACGGAGAGACGGAGAGACGGAGAGATGGAGAGATGGAGAGATGGAGAGATGGAGAGATAACGAAGGAGAAAGAAAGAGAGACCGCCGCCGCCTTCCTTGAAATAAGAAGCGGTCAGTTGTCAAACATGTGTGTTGGATTTGGATCAGTTGATGTTCATATGAAATGCAACTAACGCTCTTTAAATTGAATGGTCAATGTTTCAATCGAGAACTTCTATACTTCATCATTCGCTGTAAAAAGAATACCATGTAAACGCTTGGATGGTGTTCACTATATTATTCCTCAGTATACAGGAATGTTACAGATATGCGATTTATTACATTTCGACCGGAGTCATATGACTTCGAAGTGCTGACCTCTTATTGAAAACTTCCGAAATAGCATCCGGGAACGCTATTTCCTATTACCTAGGGGCACAACATGGACGCTATATCCAGCTTCAGCTTCCAAATTAACTCCAGTGGGCCCTTAGCGGAAACGTTCACCTGAGGCTAACATGGGCGACGGACCTCGGATATACTTGGATAGGTCAATAACCTATGCAGACTGGTTAGCTGAGTTATCCATCACCCTATCACACTTAGCATGGGTCATTTGGAGTATAAAAGTCCGGTTAATTGCCGATAATTCGCACTTTCGGAGAAAAACGTCCCACATGTTTCCAGTTCAGTGACCTGAAGTGAGACCCTTTAGAAAAAATGATAGCATAAGACGGCAATAGTGCCCATCAGGTGTGCCGTCAGGTATGCATCAGGTGCGGCGGTGTGCTAACACTTGACATTGTTGGTGTTGCGAACCTCCTTCAGGAGGTTGCATCAATTCCCTGCACTGGCGAGGATTAGCGGATGAGCTAAGGGTTATGTTGAGAAGAAAATGCCAAAAATGTTGCATGCATTGATAAGGAGATTATGTATAAATAAACAAATTGTAAATGGTCCCAGGTTCCGCACTTTCGAGATTTGCTCCGAGCACCATGAGCTGACCATGTATGCTTGCGGTGTCGATTTAGCTCTGAAAGTAATCGCGAGCGACAGACACTTTCAGGGTTGAGGTGGAGGTGGTGGACAGGCGACATGCTGGGCTTGTGGATGCGCGTTGATATTTAATGTCTGCTTGAAATAGTACAGAATCCCGGAATTGGATACCTGGCGGTAAACTTTCACATCGTCTGCATGCAGAGCACATGCAGACGACGTTGGAGCAGAAAGCAAGTCATCGATTAGCAACCGCGTACTCTGGAAATCCTGCCATTCGCAATCACTGTCTGCTGACGACCCGAGGTATATGAAGCGAGCCACTGGTGAATTTGCAAAATAATTCGATAATATTTGAATAGCGCAAAAATAGGATATGGCTGCAATTTGGAAGGCGGCCGGGAAGCCATATAAAGCGTGCCTCCGAAGCTAATCAAATACAGTTATTTTTCAGGAACTTGTCGAAAATGATATCAGAGGGAAACACCCTGGCAATATTCCGGGTTCCACCTGTGCCGTTTCTTGTCAATGTGTCACTATTAGCCGGTTAGGAAATGCGCCGTGCTACAGAGACATTTGATGAATTTGAATACAGACACGGGGAAATCAGCACGACACGGACAATGCGAGAGATGAAGCACGTCTGGACCGCATGCCTTCCCTGCAGTATGGACGGAGGGTGGCGGATACATGGCCACGTCCGGACCGCGTGCCTTCCCTGCGGTACAGACTAGAGGGTAGCGGATACATGGCCACGCCTGGACCGCATGCCTTCCATGCAGTATGGACGGAGGGTGGCGGATACATGGCCACGTCCGGACCGCGTGCCTTCCCTGCGGTACAGACTAGAGGGTAGCGGATACATGGCCACGCCTGGACCGCATGCCTTCCTTGCGGTACAGACTGGAGAGTAGCGGATATATGGCCACGTCTGGACCGCATGCCTTCCATGCGGTACAGACCGGAGGGTAGCGGATACACGGGAGGGTAGCGTGGCAAAAAAGAGATAAAAAGGCTGATGAACAGTGCATGGAGTTCAATTGCAAATTAAATTTGAGGCATCAGCGGCGGCGTTAGAGGTTCACGCAGCACAGGCCGGGAAACGTAATGCCAGCCCAACTCTACTGCGTGTCTGATAGTGAAGCGCCCACTTCCAGGTATGACTCTGAATGGGACGCAGTCCAGGCGGGGGTAGCGGCTTGTGTAAGCGGTCCATACGGTGGGTGGCAGCTTATGCTGGTGGTCCAGACGGTGGGTGTCGGCTTATGCAGGTGGTTCAGACGGAGGGTGGCGGCTTATGCCGGTGGTCCAGTCGGGGTGACGGCTTATACAGGCGGTTCAGACGGTGGGTGGCGGCTTAAGCTGGTGGTACAGACGGTGGGTGGCGGCTTAAGCTGGTGGTACAGACGGTGGGTGGCGGCTTACGCTGGTGGTCCAGACGATTGGTGGCGGCTTATGCTAATGGCCCAGATGATGGGTAGCGGCTTATGCTAGTGGTCCAGACGATGGGTAGTGGCTTATGCTGGTGCTCCAGACGGTAGGTGGCAGCTTATGCTAATGGTCCAGATGATGGGCAGTGGCTTATGCAGGCGGTCCAGACGATGGGTAGCGGCTTATACAGGCGGTCCAGACGGTGGGTAGCGGCTTATGCAGGCGGTCCAGACGGTGGGTGGCGGCTTATGCTGACTATCCAGGCGTTGGGTGACTGCTAAAGCTGACCCCCTGTCCATGTGACAATGCATAATGTTTTCACGTGAATCTCGGCGTCCAGTGTGAAACTGCGGAATGACCTGCCCTGAGCGTAGGTGAAGATCATCAACAAGGCTTCTATTGCATTGTCTCTGTGCGGTCATAAATGTAATGATATAAAATAGAATAAACAACACAAATTTAATAGCAAACAGTGCGGCAAGATGGAATACACAACGTATGCTAAGAAAAATGCACTCTTCAACAAAAAAAGTTAGTGGTATAGTTGCTAACCTGCAATGCCCCATTATGCACACACATGGTTTTGAGTGCCCCAATAAAGCTATTCGACATTTCGATGCTACTTCCCTGTCGTTCAACAGCACTTTGCTTTTTCATGTCACACCAACCAGAAGATTGATTTATGATCCAATATCGATGGTCAGCCACTTGCAAAGACGGATAGCAATTACCAGATATTGCTGCAACAGACCGCTGGCTTTTTATTTCGCTTTGCTAGCGCGCCCCGTTTAGAAACGTCTGGGGATCGCAACACCCCTCGGAACTTGAGGTACAATAAGATACAGTATATACATCATTGTAGGAAAGACTTGTTTGTTGGAAAGGTCGAGCCAAATGTTCAACACCTATATCTCTACCAATATCACATCTAAAGGGCTACAAAGGTTCAGTTTAACCTTGCACATAGCTGATCGGGTATCGGTGGAGTTTGCAGGTCAGACACACCACTATTCTCAATTTGTTTATCACACATACTTGCATAAGCAAGAATTAATCAAAAATCAAATTTTGAGAGACCTGCACTAGTGATGCACGTTGGTAGGGTGATCCCGTGATAACTGACTCAGTCCGACACGGAGACAGCCGGCGACACGTGATAACTGACTGTCAGTCTCACACGGAGGCAGCCGGAGACACGTGATAACTGACTCAGTCCGGTATGGAGAGAGCCGGGGACACGTGATAACTGTCAGTATCACATGGAGACAGCCGGAGACACGTGATAACTGACTCAGTCCGGTATGGAGAGAGCCGGGGACACGTGATAACTGTCAGTATCACATGGAGACAGCCGGAGACACGTGATAACTGACTCAGTCCGGTATGGAGAGAGCCGGCGACACGTGGTAACTGTCAGTATCACATGGAGACAGCCGGAGACACGTGATAACTGACTCAGTCCGGTATGGAGAGAGCCGGCGACACGTGGTAACTGTCAGTCTCACATGGAGACAGCCGGAGACACGTGATAACTGGCTGTCAGTCTCACATGGAGGAAGCCGGAGACACGTGATAACCTACTCAGCCCGATATGGAGGTAGCCGGCGACACGTACCTGCGAGTCCGGCGGCCAGTGTGGCGTCACGTATGTACCTGCGAGTCCGGTGGCCAGTGTGGCGTCACGTATGTACCTGCGAGTCCGGCGGCCAGTGTGGCGTCACATACCTGCGAGTCCGGCGGCCAGTGTGGCGTCACGTACCTGCGAGTCCGGTGGCCAGTGTGGCGACACGTATGTACCTGCGAGTCCGGCGGCCAGTGTGGCGTCACATACCTGCGAGTCCGGCGGCCAGTGGGCGACACGTACCTGCGAGTCCGGCGGCCAGTGTGGCGACACATACCTGCGAGTCCGGCGGCCAGTGGGCGACACGTACCTGCGAGTCCGGCGGCCAGTGGGCGACACGTACCTGCGAGTCCGGCGGCCAGTGTGGCGACACATACCTGCGAGTCCGGCGGCCAGTGGGCGACACGTACCTGCGAGTCCGGCGGCCAGTGTGGCGAAATTGACCGCAGCAGACATCGTCTCACCAGTCGGTCACACCTACTGGCTACTGGTCGGTCACGCCGCCGACTCCCCTGCTATATACTCACCACGCGCCACCCACGCCGCGTTCGAGCCGCACTTCACCGGTATCACCTTTGTAGCCGCACTCTACCTGTCTGGGACTGCAGTGTGGTATGAAGCATGTCCGGCTTCTCAAGAACTCGCTAACAGAGGCTGGCAGCAGCGAGTGCGTCGGTGAAAAGTGGTCACTGCCGCCCCTCGGTTAAGTTTTTCAGCTATTTTTCGAAAGCACTTAGTGTTGAATTACACGTGTGCTGTTCACCAGAGACTAAAGCTAAATTACGTTGAGAAAAAGAAACGAAACCTAACGAGGTGTAGTGCGAAATATAGATAGATATTAAAGTGAAAATGATAATCGTATGTCGTTTTTTTTTGCACTCGCAGAAGCGGATGAACATTTAACAATGAGCTCCAGCCTACCGTGCAAGGCGACAAAAACGTGAGACCTGTGGGGCGTTCGCTCACCAAACGAAATTTTGGAGGGACAAGACTAAGTTTTTTCCTGAAAGCTCATTCGCCCTCCTTTTCCATGCTAACCGCTATCCCTAATTTAAGTCCCTTTAATTCGTCTTCACCTTCGCCCTCCTCGCGGTTTCCCTTGGATTCGTTCCTTTTTGCATTTATTCAAACTGAAGCCAACATTTAATATTTTTGGTAGAAAGAACAGCACATTTTGGTGCAGAATTGCAGACGATAAACAGCAGGAAGAATTCATGGCCGTACAAGCCGACAATATCTGATTCGAACTGGTGTGTTATGGAATTGAAATCTGTTCTGTATTGACTGCCATGAATGCTTGCTGTCTGTTGGTTTGTGGCTCACGGCAAGGATGTATTTCGCAATCTGGATTGCAATTCTGCCTCCATGTTCGAGGATCTATCAGATATTTGCATTTTATCTTGACTTCCATAACCGGTCAACCGGGAACATATTTGGGAGCGCATGAGGCACAATATTTCTTTTATAAATGTTCTCTGGCTACGCGGAATTATTTTTCTCGGCATAAAATGTGACGTTTTAATTTTCTCGAGGAATGTATGATCTTTGTATTCTCATCATTATCGCTGTGCTTTAGGTTAGCTTAAACAGCGACGAACTCAAACGGAGCCGTGGACATCGAAATCATTCCATGACTAAATATGTTACACACCTTCCGGCCGAAATATAAAGGTAATTTCCCATTAAGCTATGTGTATCTTGCCACCAGAGGTAGTACAGACGTAGAGCAGGCCAAGTCAGGTGGTAGAAAAAGGGTAAGGGGAGGGCAAGACAATGGGAAAATGTAAGGCAGAGGCTAAAGCCGTCTCTCTTTCGAATACGAAACACATATTTCATAAAGTGCAGTGCTCTGCTGAGCATGATAGCAAGTAAGAAAACATCGTAAATAACCTTATGCTCGTATTAAAACGCAAAATAGGACCGAATTAACACTGGATATATTTCGACCAGGCAGTGGCGGATTCAGGGAGGGACAAAAAAGGCAGCTGCCCCACATTCCTAGACTGAAGACGACAGGGCAAGATTGTCATCTTTTGCCCCCGAACTTGAAGCACAGAAATCTGCGAACTGGCGAACTTCAGTTCAGACGCGCTCCCGTGGACCATATTTTGCGTGTTCTCAGACCTGTGGGAAAGTTAGCCGAGATGGGAGCGTTCCACAGAAATCCAGTGGCATTGCAGTATAGTTGTATGGGGTTAGGCAGGCGCTGATCTGTAAGCGTATACCTTAACGCCGATTCTCAATACAATATTTGGCACTGTTTGAATGTTTTAGCACAACGACTGATGAGTTAGCGCTGACGGCATTGCCGTGAATTTTTGCTTACGGTAGGTATGCTGCTGATTGGCTTAGAGTGATTAGAAACGCGGCCAATGGGATGACACCTGGATTGCCAGATGGCTGGCGCGGTGGACGATAAAGGAGCAACTACAGTAGGTATGCTGCTGATTGGCTTAGAGTGATTAGAACCCGGCCAATGGGATGACACCTGGATTGCCAGATGGCTGGCGCGGTTGACGATAAAGGAGCAACTACAGGGTCAACAGGTGTCATGGCTGCGTCCGCTGTTTACGTAAACGAGAAAAAAAACAACGCCAACAACAAAATGACTTCGATTGCCCGCGATAACGTGGCTGCAAACCTGCTCGCTGTGAATGCTGTTTATTACTGGACTGTGACTGTGACTGTGACTGTAACTGTGACTGGTAGCGGCGGGTCCGCACACACGACCGGCTTCAGTCGGCGTCGACCTCCGACTCCAAGCGACTCCCTACTCAGATCAGAACAGCCTGACATTCCGGCGTCGTTGACAGCTCGTCCGCGACTACCAGGGCGGGGTTGCCGAGCCGACCACCCCTTCCAGAGGGGGGAGGAGGGAAGGGGAGAGCACCACACTTCGGTGTGACCAATGATTGTTGACACTTGCAAATGGGCAGTGCAATGATACAATCACTCAGCAGATGGTGCCCTCTTCAGGGGTGAAGCGCCTTCGGCGGCTTGTGGGGTGTCTCGTCGTGAACACTGGTCATTTGGTTCACATGGGATATATGGACCCATGGTCGTGCCCCCGTCGGCGAAAATCATAACTCAAGGTTATTCGCAAACACGAAAATGGTCACCGGAAGTTAACCTTGGTCAGTGACCTTGAAGGACCTTGGAAAGGTGCTGGGATAATGTCTGAATATGAAGACAGTCATCTTTTAGCCTGAGCTGCACAAAATGTGTTGTTAATCACAACGGCACGTCAAGATGCAATAATCCACGATTTCGTTCAAAAATGGTCGCAGGTGTTCCCTTTTATGGCATCATAGCTAAGTGACTTGACATGACCTAACAAAATCTGTGCTCCCAAAAGCTGCGAACAAGATGCCTCAGAGGGTACTGGAAATGTCCAATGGTTCCGCTTAGCGATTCCGAAGCTGTCCACGAACAATCTTAGAAGGGTTGCATCGACCTCCGCCCTCCACTAGCGAGGGCGCAGTCGTCTGCGGAGTGGTGTTATGTTTCCATCTTCACCAAAATGGCGGCTCAACTACTGTCAGCAACATTAACCACAATAAAAATAAGTCGAGCCTCCCACTCAGCGAGTGTGGTAACTTGGCTAATCACCGATGACTTACGACTCGGTGGCGAGAAGCCGTGGCCGCAGCGATTGCCCCGTCCGACTGGGTTCTGATGAGGGCGGCTCCCACTGACCGGATGCAGTTTCGGATTCTGTATGTCGTGGAGACCACGTGTGTCTACTTGAAATGCCCTGCCGTCGGCGCGTTCGCGGTGAAGGTCATGCATAATTTGATCTATCAAAGACAGGCGGCCGTGGTTGAACCACTTCCGTGGGCTTAGGCTCAAAGCAGACCTTCCGAACTCATCAGAGCTCAAGTCGTTGGCTATCCAATGCTACGTCCCACGACATAGGCGGCGCTGAAACCGAATTCAGGCAAAACGTCGCGAGGAACAGCACTATTCTGTATACAATGGCATTGTGTAGAATATACATACAGGGTCAGAGGTGCAGTCAAGGGGGAGGGGCGAGGGTTCGCCCCCTTAGCAACGAAAGGTACACTAGATGAAAGAAGACATTTTTAGATTTTCACCACGCAAAGCGATACACTTTCGGCACGCTTCGGTCTCCGTTCCGGTCACTGTTTCACATTTTTTTGGGTCTGGGCCCTCTAAGAAAGTTCTGTCTGGTTGCGCCCCTGTACAGGGTATTTACAATACAGGGATACAGTACACTACAGTACAGTACAGTACACTACTGTACACAAGGGCGTCGCCACCGGGGGGCAGGGGGGGGCAGTCGCCCCCCCTGCCGTCAAACAGGGGGGCGCCGCCCCCTGAAATTTGAGGAGGACCCTATCCGGAAATGCACAGGAAAAAAGTGAGCAATGAGGCCGACGAGACACGAGAGGAGGCCTCCAAGACGTGAGAGGAGGCCCCTAATTTGAAGAAGGAGTCGCCTAGGAAAGGATAGGAGGCCCCAGAAATCACGAGAATGCCAACAATTGGCACGGAGGCCCCCAGGAATGCAAAGCATGCCCCCAGGATTGCAAAGGAGGCCCCCAGGATTGCAAAGGAGGCCTCCAGGATTACAAAGGAGGCCCCCAGGATTGAAAAGGAGGCCCCCAGGATTGCAAAGGAGGCCCCCAGGATTGCAAAGGAGGCCCCCAGGTTTGCAAAGGAGGACTCAAGGATTGCAAAGGAGGCCCCCAGGAATGCAAAGGAGGCCCACTGGATTGCAAAGGAGGCCTCCAGGATTACAAAGGAGGCCCACATGATTGCAAAGGAGGCCCCCAGGTTTGCAAAGGAGGCCTCCAGGATTGCAAAGGAGGCCCCCATGATTGAAAAGGAGGCCCCCAGGATTGCAAAGGAGGCCCCCAGGATTGAAAAGGAGGCCTCCAGGATTACAAAGGAGGCCCACAGGATTGCAAAGGAGGCTCCCAGGATTGCAAAGGAGGCCTCCATGATTACAAAGGAGGCCCCCATGATTGAAAAGGAGGCCCCCAGGATTGCAAAGGAAGCCCCCAGGTTTGCAAAGGAGGACTCAAGGATTGCAAAGGAGGCCCCCAGGAATGCAAAGGAGGCCCCAGGATTGCAAAGGAGGCCTCCAGGATTGCAAAGGAGGCCCCCAGGTTTGCAAAGGAGGACTTCAGGATTGCAAAGGAGACCCCCAGGAATGCAAAGGAGGCCCTCACGATTGCAAAGGAGGCCTCCAGGATTACAAAGGAGGCCCCCAGGGTTGCAAAGGAGGCCCCCAGGATTGAAAAGGAGGCCCCAGGATTGCAAAAGAGGCTCCCAGGATTGCAAAGGAGGCCCCCAGGATTGCAAAGGAGGCCCCAGGATTGCAAAGGAGGCCCCAGGATTACAAAGGAGGCCACCAGGATTACAAAGGAGGACTCCAGGATTGCAAAGGAGGCCCCCGAGAATGCAAAGGAGGCCCCCATGATTGCAAAGGAGGCCGCAGGATTGCAAAGGAGGCCCCCGGATTGCAAAGGATGCCCCAGGATTGCAAAGGAGGCCCCCGTGATTACAAAGGAGGACTCCAGGATTGCAAAGGAGGCCCTCAGGATTGCGAAGGAAGCCCACATGATTGTAAAGGAGGCCCCCAGGATTGCAAAGGAGGCCCCAGGATTGCAAAGGAGACCCCCATGATTGCAAAGGAGGCCCCCAGGATTACAAAGGAGGCCCCCAGGATTGCAAAGGAGGCCCCCAGGATTGCAAAGGAGGCCCCCAGGATTGCAAAGGAGGCCCCAATACGGGAAGGGAGACCTCAGAAAATGAGAGAAGGCCCTAAGACGGAAGAGAAAGCCAGTGGATATGAGATGAGGTTTCGGAGACGTAAAAGCAGTCCCCGAAACGGGTAAGGTTCCACCAAGATAGAAAAGGATAATCCAGAAAAGTGGCAGGAAGCACCTAGTTCGGAAGAGGACGATATAAGATTGGAAAGAGACCCTATGATGTACGAGGAAGCCCCTAAAATAGTAGAGAATGGCCATTAGATAAGAGGGATGGCTCCCAGGCGAGAAAGAAGGCTTCAAGACGGGTAAGAAGGTCCTCAGGAGATGACAAGGTAACTGAGATAGGAAAGGTTGCGTGTAACTTGGAAGAGGAGCCACCTAAGAGAGAACAGGAGTCCACCAGGAGATAAGAGGCCAACCTTAAAATGGGAAAAGATAGAATCAAAACCCGGAACAGGAGGCCCCGAAGACGTGAATAGGAGGCCCCTAATTTGAAAAAGAAAGCCTCCAAAAGAAAAAAGGAGGCCCCTGCCGGACTCGAGAGGAGTCCCTCGAGATGGAGTAGGAGGTCTCCAGGGCCGAAATGAGGCCCCGACGACCGGAAGGAATTCGCAGGAAATGAGAGAAGGCCCTTAAAATGGGAGTGGTAGGTAGCAGGTATGGAAGGAGGCGAGGTTCCCAAAATTGAAGATCCCCCAAGACAAGCTTTGCGAGGACAAAGGAGGAGGCCCACGAGGCGTGGCAGGAGGCCCCTAATTTGGCAGAGGATGCCCCTGGAACATGAGAGGAAGTCCCATGCCATGTTAAAGGGGCCCCAGGATGTGGGAGGAGGTCCTCCAAAACGGGAGAGGAGGACCATTGAATATGGAGGAGGGTAGGACGGACGAGAAGACGTCCAAAACCGGTAAAGAAGCTCCAGGAAATGAGACGAGACCCCTAAGACGCGAGAGGAGGTCTATAATTTGCTAGAAGCACCTGAAATGGCAGGAGTCGTGCCGGGGTACTTGACAATCACGACATGGGCCCAAAAAGATCCGGCCGGGGCCCCTGAAAATCTCGGTGAGCCTATGGGTACCAAAAATTCACGCCCGGATCATGAAAATCACGCTAGGGGCACGATAAGTCGTACCGTTCCCCAACAGTATCATTTGGACACAAATGAAGCCGGGGCAACGAAAAGCAATCCGGACATGGATAATCACTCTTGGGCCCCAACAATGACACCAAAAGCATCCAAAACGTATTGGACACCCACAAAGTGTCGAGGTCGCTAAAACTCGCGCTAGGGATCCAAGCAAATGACGTCGGGACACAAAAGATTACATTGGACTAAAAAAGTCGCGTCGCAGCCTTCGAAAATCTCACTGGGGACCAAAAAATCCGCGCCTGGACCCCAAAGGTTGCTGCTGCCCCAAAAATCAATTATCAACCGGAATGTCACTCTGCGCCCAAAAAAATCGGGTCAAAGTCCCCGCAAAACACGTTGGGCACTGGAAAAAAAACGTGTCAGGGTACCGAAAAAAATCGCACCTGGAGACCGAAGAATCGTACCAGGACCCAAAAATATCACGTAAGGACCTGTAGAAAAAATAGAACTCCTTCGGTGGCCGCAGTGACATATCAAAGGGGCAAATGGCCCCTCCCTCCTAAGAGGGATATGCTCCCAAGAATCGAGCCGAGGCCCCCAAAAGTCGCGCTGGGACCACAAAGATTCGCGTCGGTCCACCAGAATTCGCGTAGGGGCTCAAAGTAAATACGAAAATCTGCAACAGGAACCGCCAAGATCGCGTTGGGGTCACAGCTAAGTACAACGCGCCCCGCAAACTCGAACCGGTCCCACTAAATTTCGCGCTCGGACCCACAATTCGGTAGAACCAAAAATTTCGCGCTCAGACCCATCGGTAGTACCAAAAATGTGGTCTGGGCATCAAAAATTAACGTCGGGGCTGCCAACAATTGGCGTCTATGGCCCCACATAGGCACCGTGTGACCCCCAAAGTCCCATCGGTATCCGAAAAATAAAGCCGGAGCCCTCCAAAATCAGGAGGGATTGCAAAAAAGTCCGGGTCAGGACAATGGTTCTGGAGCACCGAACATGTCATCAGATGCCTTGACAAATCGCGTACGGCATCGAAAAACATACCGGAGATCGAAGAAAATCGAGGTGAGATACAAAAACATGGCACCAGGGACTCGAAACATCAGGGCGGGATTCGGAAGTTAAAGAAAATTCAGAAGAGATCCACAAAAATCGCGTTGAGCCCAGATAACTGGCGTTGGGTCCCGGAACCACGCGCCTGGGCGCGATAAGTCGCGCTGGGACCCAGAAAAAACGCACCGAAGCCTCAAAATCGTACTGGGGCCCCACAAATGTGCGTCAGAAGCCCCAAATAAACACAGCGGGACCCTAAGAGCACAACGGGGATAAAAAATGCGACTGGCCCTTCAAAGCGCAGTCTCGTAAAAAGCGGCAGGGTCCGAAAACATGCGTTGTAGCCATAACTATATATACCGGGAACACTAAAAAAAAAAAAAAAAAAAACACCGGAAGCTCTCAAGGCACACAGGGGCCATATGACCGCACAAGGGCCTGAAAAGAGGCTGGGGCCGCAAAAAGCAACATGATCCCAAAACGAACAAAAATACCGGGCACTAAGTAAACACATCGAGATCTTTGAAAGCGCCCCGACAACTAAAAAAAAAAAATTCGGTGCGCCAAAAAAAGCAACAAACCCTAAAACGAGCAGGGGTTTCGAAAATGCGTTGGGCCTGTAACAAAAATGAATTGGAGCCTTAAGACACATCCGTAGACGAAGAAATACGAAACGGGTCCAAAGAAGTACACTCAGGCAGGGCTTCGGTTCGGTAGCCAACCTGGAAGCATGTTTAATCAAAGATATGAGGTGCATCACAGCTCAGCGGGTATCCGCATTTCTTCACCATAAAATATGGTAAGAAGGGAACTAATGATCGAATTTAATTAATCGAATGTTCGCAGCGAACGCCCATACGAAACATTTTATCACGTCAGATATGGCGCAAGTCTATCATGTGGCAGCAATTAACAAAGAGTAGGAGGCCCAGCAGAATCCGTAGCATCGCACGAAGTGTGGCGAATGCGCCGAATGCGCAAGATGGATGTGCACGTGCACTAACGTTGGCGTCGTGGCGACCGGGCACTATGAACTGGAATGTCTGAAATTGGAAAATTTTACATTTTAAAGTGATTTGTGCAGGTGTAATTTCAGCAGTGCGAGGTGACTTATCAAGGAATACCAAAAGAATACATTTGAACAGGTTGTGGGAGCTAGGGTTGAAATCCGACGAATCAGAAGCGATAGTGGTAGATTAGGCCCCTCCACAGGATAATTCAGTTGATCACTAATTATTTTATTTAAAAAGTTCCCCTTTGACAAAATAGTGGTCGAAATCGGAAGACTTTATTCAGTAGTTGGACCCCCTCCAAATACGTTTGCCCCCTCCCCTTGACGCAAATATAGGTGCGTCACTGGTCTCCCAATAATTTTCAGAAACTTACGCCCATGGAGCAAAGTCAACATTGCGGGGGTAAATTCCCCCTCACAAGCATACAAAACAACACCGATACCCCATATTAAATGGGAGGAATGATGTTTTAAAATGTATTTTATTCCTACAAAGTTGTCTTCTGTGATTACAGCCTGCATGATTAGAGCTTCCCAGCTTCAGTACCTTCTCAACGACATAATTTACAAAACGGTACAGCACAGCGATAACCATGGGCGTGACGGCGTGGAATTCGAAGGTTTTGCATTATGTATGCATTGCCATTGTTACATTGTTGCATTGCCATTGATGCATGGTTGTTCAATGCTTGTTCTTGCCGTGAATTTATTCGCGAAGTATTTATTATTTTAGCTTCTGTGCCAAGTGCCTTGCAGCCAGCACCAAATGTTATGAAAACAAATTAATAAATCCCTAAGATGACGATCAGAAAACCAATTCAATCCACTTCTCGTTTCACCTTCGCGAAATTGTTGTCCTGGGACTGAGAAATGATCGTTTAAGTTTGTTTATGAGATCAAGCTGGTGGGAATGACTAACAGTAGTGATGAACCTAGCTATATTCAGTTAAACTTGGTGAACAAAGAAGTGGGTTGATCAATGGGAGATATCTTTATGATATGCTCAGCACGAGCCCCACCAGCTCGCTACAATCTAGAGGCCAGCGGGAAGATTCTTCTCGTCGATAAAGCATAAAGATATTGGTTTGTTTTGGCACTGACGTATTTATCTACATTTGCTTATATATACCCTGATATGGCTCGGTTCTCAGCGAAAAAAAAAGATTCTTGCAATTGCGCTTTGCGTAAATTATATACCATGCCAAGAACAAACAAGACATCAATATGAAATCATGTTCCCATTCGGGAACCATACTAAGAGCCTAAAAAGCAAGAGTAGGCCCTAACACAGTGGAGGCCCCTTTTCGGGGAGCAGGAGGCCCCCTATCAACATTGCCCCCCTGGAAGAATTTCGTGGCGACGCCACTGAGTCTGTACAGGGTAACAGGTGTATCGTCTTGATGAAGGAACAACATGTGAGTTTGGTGATGCAACCTCTCTGACTGGCGGCACACTGGAAGATTTTGGAGTAATACTCTCTTTGACCCGTCCCAGGTCAATGACCCTTGATAACCTTGACGTGAAGTGCACACAGGATGTACAAAACCGATGCATTTGAAGGCACTGAAAGCTTCTTGTCTTTGAGTCCACTCATTCGGCCGTTGCCCCTGACAAATCTGAGGGAGGAAGGGGACTCTCGAAAACTGCTCCTCCCTGGTTCGGCGAGGGTTGGTATCGGTGCTGACGAGAATCAAAGAGAGGTCACTATCTCGTCTCAATTCGCTTTTTTAGATGTGCATTGCGACGTTTTGTCAGGAAGTCATCGAACACCCCGACAACAGCGAAGTATTGATGCATGTGCAATTGATATATACAATTGCAGACATAGAAAATGTGACCTCAGTTCAGGTCGCCAGGTCAAATGAAGGTTAGAAACATATGTTTTAGTACATAACATTGTAGCTAATAGCTATTTTGAAAATCGGAAGACACGAGGCGTGAATTTGCACCCTCTAAGCATATTCGAAGATTCACGTTAATATCTGGTCAGGCCACTGAGATTTTACCTGAAATGTCACGAGCGTATGTGCATTGCAAGTTTTCTGGAGACTACAATGCGGATTATTGCGAAGGGAAGGTGGCTAAGCCAGGGTAATTTTGCACGCCGATTTCGTTTCTGATGTGACTGGGGTACATTAATTCGAGATGACCATTTGTATTTTGGAGGAAGAACTTCAGAAGTTTTTAAAAAAATCCATAAAGTATGGAAGACATTCGACTTTGCATCAGTGCAGTCCTTACCTATTCCTATGCACCAACTTTCTAAAACAATATATCACCTTTAGCAGTTTATCACAGATTTCTAGATGTTTGACTTGGACAAGATCGGTGATCTTGTCTGTGCGAGACTAAGTCTTCAGTTTGCATCTTATCAATACTGAAGAACGAAATTTTAGTTGTTTTACAACCACGGTCCGAAAACTACTGCGAAAATGTCTGATCCACTCCGACATTGATCTTTTTGACTTGATCTGAAAGGTCAACAAAAAGAAACAGAGAAGAGTACTTCGAGTAGCGCTGAAAATGCATGCTTGTAGCTATAGTGCCGTTTACCGCAATTCTCTATTTCGCTCAGAAATAGGAAACAGGGTCAAAATAGCCTTCCCTCCTCCCCACTGCGTGGAGCAGGCTTTGTCGCACTGCGAGGGCTAGATGATGACATTCACATAACTTTGTATTCGACGGGTGAATTACGTTAATTGTCCCGTGCTTATTACAAACCTTTCCAAATCTAGAGCTAATCTTCTTGTTCGTCGAAATATTTACCACTTGAACAATTTTCGCTTGTGTGTGAGCATAGCAATGCGATTGATAAATATAAGTTGAGTGTCGTCCACTTATCGCAGGGAACACGCCTTTGTGGAGCATTTTCGTTGCACTGAATTGCAAAGTGTTCAGCTGTTTCTCAGCTGTGCCACCCTCAGCTGCGGGTGGGACTTGAAACCAAAGTTTGCATTCAAAGGGTGGCCTTCAACCGTGACACAGCGCAATCTTGCGTTGGTACAAAGGGCATTCGCTAATTTATATTAATAACTAAAGCATTTGTGCGGCATAAGCCGGACCAATGTTGCCTTGGTAGCCTTGTTTAATTCTCTTGGCGACAATGCCAATCTGGCGTACTCTGGAAGACTGTTTCATCACCTGATTGTTGCTGGAATAAATGACGCGCAATAAAGGTTCTTTCTCGTTCTCGGTAGTATGAAGTACTTGCCTTGCTCAAAGCTAGACCTGTTTGCCTTCACGCCTGCTGTTTGGTATCTCAATTGTTATAAATGAGAGCGAATTTGATTAACGACTTCCAACTTTGTGGTAATGTATTAATCTATGTATACCGCGTCGGGCTTGAAGTGGTTCGCGCCCAGAGGCGCACCTATAGGGACCAGCCACTCCTTAGCAAAACAATTTACACTGGGTCAGGCAAAACATTTTGAGATTTGCACGACCCCAAGGCACAAATTTTCGGCGCGCTTCGCTCGCTGAAGACCTCCGCATAATGCAAATTTCCGGTGGGGCCCCTAAAGAAAATCTTTGCTGAGCCCCCTGTTCCGATCATAGTTCGTTCACAGGATTCCCTCTTTGTGCTCTGTAGTGCGCTTCGGTGACAAGCCGTCCAGCCCTGCTTTGTAGCCCTTATAATAAGGTAATGCTAACAGTCGACAATTAAAAAGGCAAGCAGTAATACGCCAGTCTTCCCCAGCAAAATTCCGACCCATCATCCAGACCGGTCAATATATTCAGGCTTCGCCGCGCCGGCTACATGCCTGCCGGTGACCGTCCAGCCCGTGCCTGAGGCGCTCGTGCGCACTGCAGCATGATTAAACAAACTCGTCATGTCTTTCCTTCTCCTCGTCCATGTGCGCGCGGTTCATACGCACCGCTACCGGATGCCCGTGAAGTTAGCAACAGCCACAGCAGACAGCCACAGCAGACGGCTACTCCTGTCAACTTAAATGAATTATCCTGTCACTCCGCCACGAGGGGCGGATACAATGGGAGGGTTTGGGCGGCGAAGGCGGCGAACGACTCACCCACTCCATACCAGGGGCAGATCCAGGAATTGTCACGGGAGGGACCATGTCTGGAGGGGCCCCATTTGTTCAAAGGGGTGCCGTTGCGGAAGTACCTGGTGCCCTCCCATGACAACTTCTGGATCCGCCCCTGGTGTGGGGTGGGAGCGGCAGTCGCCCCTTTCGCGACGCTAACACTCCCATTGGATCCACCGCTGGTGGCGGCGTTGCGGGATCTTTGATTTAGGTTGGCTTGAGTCGCCTGATGGAGCTGTCTGCTGTGGCTAACTTCGCGGACATCGCTTTATCCGCCCTGGTTGTCAGTGCATCGAAATGTGTCCCCGTAGAACAGGAAAGCATGGGAAAGGTTATGGTATGTCCCTATTTGCTACAATAAAACCATCTTCCAATATTTTATTTTTCCTGCTACAACAGGGTTTAACATCCTTAAAGCATGGCTCTATGGTGATTGTGAAATCGGGCCCAGCACATTCGACATAAAGCTAGATGTTCATAGACAGTGATAAGGAGTGAAACTTGCTAATTTGGCAGAAATTTTGTCCGCAAAATCTAATTTTTAACAATGGCAAATCTGAAAACCGGGCATTGAAAAAAAAATTCCAAGGGTTTAGGGGGGGGAAGGGGATGTTCAAGCTTACCGCGTTCCTGGTTTGTTTCCCCCCCTTAATTTCGAAACTGTGGCTACACCCATGCTCCTCTGAATTGCGTAGCAGTCAGCCGCAGACTTGCCCATTGCCAAACCACAGTCACCTCACAATATATTTCACCGTCAGCTGCAACCCCCACACGACAGGAGCTGAGCGACTTGCTGCTTCAGGCTCCCCACAAATTCTCATTATGGGAGATTTTAATGCTAAGCATCTCTCCTGGGTAAGCGGGACGGACACTAAAAGACGCGAAATTCACCAGTTTATTTCGGATCACAACTTAGTACTTCTTAACACTGGGGCCGCCACCCAATGCTGTTCTGTCCTTTGCCTCTAATGTTCGGTCACGAAACACGCGCTGGCAAAGGGTCTCCAGGCTTGGTATCATAACACAAGCATATGACACACAAAACGCACGACGCAACGCACAATCAGACGCCCTGACACACCAGTTTGCTCCCGACTCCGCACTCGACCTCACTCCCCGCCGGCCGGCCGGGGTCGGACGGGGCCAGCCATCTACCGGCTGGGCGTGAAACACTCGAGCTCCTAGCTCGGCCTCTAGGTGGGCTGGGCTCGGGACACCACAAATACATCCTCGTATAGGAGGATCGGACAGTTCCATTGACTTAACGTGCTGGTCCCAACGATTAAGCTCATTATTTGACTGGTCAGTTTCAGCCGTTCCCGGGTTGAGCGAGCACTACCCAATTACAATTAGGCTCAGTACGGACGCTATTCACCACACTAAGCTCTTCAGACCATCTTGGAACTTGAAAAGAGCAGACTGGACGAAATTCGAGTCAATGGTCAACGCAACATCAAGCAAGCGCGGGCGCGAGATCAGACACAGCTCTTCTCAGAGCACGATCGGTGCCCGCAGTCAGCAAGCAAGAAGAGAACCAGGAAGGTCCAAGGTTTGAGCAGAAGACAAACCTGTAGCAGCAGAAGAAGCCAAGACACGAAGAGATCCAGGGACCCTAGAGGAGCACTCCTGCGAATCTAGAAGGAAAACCTCCCTCACCAAATCTCCAACTTCTCTCTGTCTCCCAACTAACCTTTACCCCCCGGAGGAAACCTAACGGTGTCGAGCCCACTGTCTTGGGCCATTGCGGCCGGGGCAGGGACCAGAGAGCGAAAGCTCGGTCCAGAGTGCAACGAATCCGGGTAGTTCTTCAGTCAGGGTGGACACTTGCGGGGGTGGGACCAAACCCTTACACACCATGGCGGCCGCCGCCAGCACCACACAAAGCACCTACCTAGTAGGTACGTACACAGAGACAGGACACAACATCACACAGGAGTCTCCTTTCACTCTCGAGAGGACGCTCAGACACATTCTTAATTCAGCACACTTCAAGGTCCACATGCACATCACACACATCATAGTCCAAACACAGAGCAGCGCGGACACACAAACTCTACTAAACACAACCACCTTTAACAACCAGCGCTGCTCCTTCACGTTACACCGCACCTTGAACACCAGCCGCGGCTACATTTGCGCCCCAGAGCTGGATAGCTTACCACTTGACAGCATCGCCGCACTATTCGACGCCTCAGCCCTCCTGGATGCCACAGTTACAATCAGCCAGATTAAACGGGAGGCACGTTCGACTCACAAACTTCTAGTACTGACTTTCGACTCACCGCACCTACCATCACACGTCCACATACACAACAAGGCCTACGAGGCCTACAGCACGAAAACCCACGCCCCCCAACCCACACGTAAAACCACCAGAACAACACACGAACAGCACCTACGCCACACCACCACTGACACTCACACTACCAAAACTGCACCTCTCCACAACGCACCTACCGCCGGGCGAAGCTACGCAACGACGCTCTCCACACCTAAATTCACACCCCCTCCAACACTAGCTCCCACCCGCCCAACCATCTTACCAGCAGCCGGCTCCCGGAGCCCGGCACACCTCCCCTTCTCAACGCTCCTCCGACCTTCGCCTCAACCGCCCCACAGATCCCCGACCTCCCCGGCCCCTCGACCTCACCGATCACCACTCCTTCCCACCCCACCCCACCCAGGACCTGGCCTCCTCCCACACTCACTCCACTTCAGACCTGGCCCTTGTCCACATCCCCTTCACCCACGACCCGGCCTCCTCCCACACCCTTTCCACCGCGGGCCCGGCTTCCCACGTCCACCCCACCGAGGAATGGGCTTCCTTCCCTACCCACCCCATCTCAGACCCGGCCCATGCCCACCACCATCCCATTATCCACCCCGCATCATCCCTCCTCCAACACACATCAGACCCAGACACGGTCCCCATCCCATCCCCCACCGGTACCCACCCATCCCCCACTGGACCTGGCCGTACCCCTTCGCGCCACCGCCTCCAACCGGCCAGGGCCTACCTCGCCACTGTGAAGCCTTCCCTCCACTGCCTCCTCCAGGGCCTCGGCCCCTACCACACCCATCCGGCCGGCCCAAACCAAGGCCTAGAACCAAGGTCACCACAACATCCACCCAGACCACCCGCAAGTCCACGGCCACCACCTCCTGCCAAACCGAACCTCCCACCACCTGCACACCCACCCAAACCCACTCCAAAACCTCGTCTGAGGCCAGCACTCAGACTGAACCTACCATTCTTTCAAAGCCCGTCGAACCCACAACTCCAAACCAACGAATCCCACCCGAACCCACCCAAGCGCAAATCACGCCGCCACTCTACCCAATCACCCCCCAGGACCCGTGCGACCAGGTCCAGGCTACCACCCCTGCCTGGGTCACCTCCCAACCCTCTCTCCGTTCACCGGTTCAACCTTTCTCCCCAACTCGACACCGACACCACCCCAGTATAGGAACACCAACAGTCACTAAACGCGTTCGTCAATGGGACTTTTTCTGCAGTGGAACAACGGAGGCCTTCCAGGCAAGTTCATAGAATTCAAATCTGAATTCTTGCAACAAAAACCATTACTAGCAGCGCTCCAAGAAACTCACTTTCGAGATTCTGACTCCACTTGGAACAAAATCCCAGATTATACTTGGCACGGTGACAACGTAAACGGCCCAAATAGGAAATAGAGCGCAGCTATACTCATTGCAAACAGCAACCTCACCATCGAGTAACGCTAAATACTCCCCTGAATTGCGTAGCAGTCAGCCTCAAAATTGCCCACTGCCAAACCACGATCATTTCACTATACATCTCGCCGTCAGCTGAAACCCCCACACCACAGGAGCTGAGCGACTTGCTGCTTCAGGCCCCTCCAGCAGTTCTCATTATGGGAGACTTTAATGCTAAACACCCCTCCTGGGGAAGCGACCAGACTGATGCCAGAGGGCGCGACATTCACCAGTTTATTTCGGACCACAACCTAGTACTTCTCAACACCGGGGCCGCCACCCGCTACAACCCGACCTTAGGAGGATCGGACAGCTGCATTGACTTAACGTGCTGCTCCCAACGACTTAGCTCACTATTTGACTGGTCAGTTTCAGACGTTCCCGGGCTGAGCGACCACTACCCAATCACAATTAGGCTCAGCAAGGACGCTATCCACCACACTAAGCTATTTAGACAATCTTGGAACTTGAAGAGAGCGGACTGGGCTAAATTCGAGGAACAGGTGGACCTCAACCTCAACTTCAGAGACCAATAAAATCGAGACAATCCTCAGGGCTATCAGCTCAGCAGCACGAGACTCAGTCCCAAAAAGTAACGAACCTAGGAAAAAGGCATCTACGCCATGGTGGACCCCGGACTGTCAAAGGGCAACCGCCGCACGGCGCCATGCCCACAAACAATACAAAAGATGCGTGTGTAAAGCACACCTATCAGCATACAGACAATCTCAAAAACACTGCCGGTACACAATTCGAACAGCACGCCAAAACTGTTGGCAGTCTTTTGCCTCTCAATTCAGTAGGTTCACCCCTACCGGCAGAATCTGGGACCTGATGAAGTGCTTCAACCTGAAACGCCCACCGCCAGGTCCATTTTCCCAGCTGACGGTGAAACGACAGCACATCACTGACCCACAAGGCGTAAACCCCTTTAAGCTACACTACGTCAGCGAATCTGGCAACAGCAACTACGACACCTCTATAATAAGCGCTCTAGACGCTCTTGCCGCCAAAGCAAATTTTAGCTCTAGCAACACAGAGGTCTACAACCAGTCATTTACTTTGCATGAATTACACCTTGCCCTCAGCAAGTGTGGAAACACGTCGGTTGAACCGGACGACATGCATTACCAATGTTTTAAGCATCTCAGGAAAAATTATCTAACTAACCTACTAGCGGCCATTAATGATCTATGCCAAAACGACACATTTCCCGCTTCCTATTGGGAAAGCGTAGTCATTGCATTGCCATAGCCGCACAAAGATCACTCCACCCCAAAAGGTTATAGGCCCATCTCACTTACTAGATGCGATATTAAACTGGTCGAGCACATGGTCAACACACGGTTGAGACATTTTCTGGAACACAGCGACCTGCTCGACGAATTTCAGTGCGGCTTCCAGCGTCAAAAATTAACTACAGACAATCTCATTAGACTAGTGCACGACATAAAAATGGTTTAAGCATCAAACGCACAACAATAGCTGCCTACTGAGACATCACTGCCGCATTCGACGAAGTATACAAGTCCGCACTGACACACAAACTCCACAAGATACGCTTATGCGGACACATGGCATACTTCACTCTCAACTTCCTCAGAGATAGGACGCCTCAAGGTCCCATGTGGCAGTGTCACATCAAACACCACACCGCAGGAGCAGGGCCTGGCACAGGGGAGCGTGCTCTCACCGAGCTTCTTCATCATCATGATTAACGACATACTTGCTGATCATACCGACACTTCACTCCAATACTTACTTTTGGCAGACGACATAGCCATTTGGACAAGAGCAAAATACTTCTTAAAAGCTGGAAAAAAACATTGAATCAGGTCCAGACCACATTGCAAAGTGGTGACAAACGTGAGGCTTCACCCTGTCCGCAGAAAAATCGACCGGATAACTTCTCCATCTACTCCGTTGAAGCAATGGCCATTCTGGCCATTGCTTCTCATGCACATCTTCCTTCTCATGAGGCGGAAAGCTAGAGACGTACTAATTTATTCAGACTTCAAATCTGCCCTTCAGTCAATTAGCAACACCCACGACTGTACACAGCAAGTCATTGACAGAATCCAACAAATCGTGGATCATAGCATAAACATGAACTTTTCCTTCATCTGGATTCCGGGCCACGCCAACATCCCAGGTAGCGAAGAAGCAGACCCGCTCGCAAAGCAAGCCTTGACATTGAACACTTATCCGAGTATGGACTATTCGGTAGACGATTGCAAAGCACTCCTACAACGCCACATTTGCCAACATCACCAGAACACATGGACACAACACAACTCAACACAACACAAATCCAACCACACCCACGACATCAAACAAACGGTAGGCACATGGAACACATCAAAGCAATCTCACCGACAAAAAGAGGTCATCTTCACTAGCAGTGGCATACCGAAGGGGATGGCTAAGGGGCCATGACCCCCCAGCCACACTGAGAGGCTGTGGGGCCCCACGATTCGCGCCGGGGTTCGGAAAAATTGCGCCAGGTGCCCGCTTGCCCCCCCAGAAAATCGCACTGCAACCCCTAGAAGTATCATTAGGCGCCTCAAAAGTCGAACAGGGCCCCTGAAAATGACGCTGAGTGTCCCCAAGATCACACCAAGGCCCCTGAAAATCACATTGGTCCCTACAAATCGTCCCAGGGCCCCCAAAACATCATGTTGGGGTCCGCAAAAAGGCGCGCATGGCCCCTGAAAATGACGCTGGGGGTTCCAAAGATCACGGGCCCCCAAAAGCTGTGCAGGTGCCCCTGAAAACGACGCTAGGGGCCTAAATATCGCACGGGCCCCTAAAAATAGCATTGCATGCTAAAAAAAGCCGTACAGGGCCCCTGCAAACGATACTGGGCCGCAAAATCACACGGGGCCCCTAAAAATCACATTAGTGGCCTCAAGATGTCGCGTAGGGCCCCTGAAAATAACACTGGGGGCCCAAAAAATCGCACCAGGGCCCCTGAAAATCACATTGAGGGTCCAAAAAAATCGTTCCGTGGCCCTTGAAAATGACACGAGGGCTCCAAAAAGTGGATAGGTGCCCCTGCAAATACTGTTAGGCCCCCAAAAGCGTACGGGGGCCCTTATAAATCAGATTTGGGCCCAAAAAGTCACACAGGGGCACTGCAAATGACGCTGGGGGATCCCAAATTTCCACCAAGGCCACTAAAAATCACATTAGGGCTCAAAACACCGTTCCGGGGCCCCTAAAAATGACACTCGGGCTCCAAAAAGTGGGACCGGGCCCTTAAAAATACCCCTCCCCCAACGCACCGGGCCCATACAAATCATATTTGGGCCCAAAAAAGTCGCACAGGGGCCCTGAAAATGACGTTGGTGGCCACCAAGACCCCAGCAAATCACATTGGGGCCACACAAAATCGTTCCGGGCCCCTAAAAATGACGTTGGGTCTCTAAAAATGAGACCGGGCCTCTGAAAATACGGCTAGGACCCGCAAAAAGTCGTGCCGTGGCCCCCGTAAATCACGCTGGGGCCTCTGACCGTAAATGTCGGTTCGGGGCCTCTGGCAATCACGCTGTGGGACCAATGAGTATCACCGGGGCCCCTGAAAATGACGCTGGGGCCCAAAAAGACGGGCCGGAACCCTGAAAATCACGCTGGGGCCCAATTAATCGGGACGGGGCCTCTGAATATCGCGCCTGGCCCTCAAGGTCTAACCGGGGACCCCGAAAATTACGCTGAAGTCTCAGAGGTTCGCATCTGGGCACCTGAAAATTACGATGGGGACTAAATGCCGGGGTTCAAGAAAATCACGACGAGGGCTTTAAAAGATCGGGCCGGGCCACTGAAAACCACGCTGAGCCTGGGGATATAAAAAAAAGTATCGCACGGGCCCCTGAAAGTCACGCTAGGGGCACGACAGGTCACACCGGGGCCCCAAACGTCTCATCGGGACCACCCACAAGTGAAGCCGGGGCAACGGAAAAAACCAGTCCGAACACGGAAAATCACTCTGGGATCTCAACAGTCGCTCCAAGAGCCCCCAAAACGTGTTGGGTCCCAAGACGTGTCGTGGCCACCAAAACTCGCGCTAGGGAGGGAGGGGGAGGAGGCCCGGTCCGCGGTAGGGTGGGTGTGGGGGCCGGGCCCACGGTGGAGAGGGTATGGGACGAGGCCGTGTCCGAGTTGGAGGGGATGTGCGAAAGGGCCGGATATGAAGTGAAGTGGGTGTGGGAGGAGGCCGGGTCCGAAGTGGATTGGCATGGGAAGGAGTGGTGGGCGGTGAGGTCGAGGGGCGGTGGGGCGATGGAGCCGAGGATTGGTGGGGCGGTGGAGGCGAGGGTCGGCGGGGCGTTGGGGAGAGAGGTGTACCGGGCTCCGGGTGCCGGCTGCTAGTGGGATGGTAGGGCGGGTGGGGGCTGGTGTTGGAGGGGTGTGGGCTTAGGTGTGGAGAGCGTCGCTGCATACGAGTAGCTGCGCCCGGCCGTAGGTGCGGTGTGGGAGGGTGCGGTTGTGGAGGTGGAGATGTCAGTGGTGGAGGTGGTGTTCCGTAGGTGTTATCGTGCTGCTGTGTGTGGCACGCTGTGAGCTGCCGCATACCGACACACCTCCCTCTCGTATGCCCACTTGGGAAATCGGGGTCGGTGGAGGGATGCGGCCCATCACAGCCGCTGCAAATCTCCTTTCGGAGGAGTTGCAGCCGGATGCCGTGTAATGATCGGCGCACTGACTACATCGCGTTTGCCATGAACATAACGAAGACGGAAGCGGTACCGTAGTGGTAAAGGCACGTAGAGGCGCACCTCGTATGCCTTGTTGTGAATGTGTATGTGTGCTGGCAGTTTCAGTGAGTTGAATTCAGTCAGTGAGTTAGAACTAAGATTTTGTGTGTGGAACGTGCCTTTCGTCTAATGTGATATATCGTGATTGTGGCGTCTAGGAGGGCTGAGGCGTCGAACAGTGTGGCGATGCTGTCGAGAGTGGTAAGTTATCCAGCTCTGGGGTGCAAATGTAGCCCCGGTTGGATTCAACAATCAGCAGCGCTGATTGTTGAAGGTGTGTGTGTGTGTGTGCGTGTGTCTGGAAGCGTTTGTGCGTCAGCACTGCTCTGTGTTTGAACGATGATGTGGATGTTGTCTGTTGATCGTGAAGTGTGTTGATTGAAGAATGTGGCGGAGTGTCCGCTCTAGAGTAAAAGACGACTCTCGCATGATGGTATTGCCTGGCTCTGCGTAGGTGCCAACTAGGTAGGCGCCTTTTGTGGTGCTGGCGGTGGGCGCCGTTGTGGGTGCATGGTGTGTATTGATCGGTCCCGCCCACCCCACAAGTGTCTCTACTGACTGAAAAAGTACCCGGATTTGTTGCACCTGTGCACCGAGCTTTCGCCTTCTGTTCCCTGTCCCGGCCACAATGGCCCAAGAGAGTGGGCCATTGCGAAAAGAGAGAAAAGGCACCTCTTCAGTGTGCTTGAATTGATCCCCCTCGATTTTTTTTTCTTCCAGAGGCTATCCTCCGCCCGAAAAGGCACCCCTCCAGGCAGAAGCGAGGTCGGAAATTGTCATGGCTGTCCTGTCCGGAGGAGACGGGGACAAGTACGCAGACCTGTCCAGAGGAGACCGAGCCAGGCACCGAGACCTGTCCAGAGGAGACCGGGACAGGTACCCGGACCTGTTCAGAGGTCCGACACAGGCCGCTGATGGAGGAGACTAGGGCAGACACGTGGACCTGTCCAGAGGAGATCGGGACAAGCACCGAGATCTGTCCAGAGGTACAACGCAGGTCGCTAATGAAGGAGACCGGGACAGACACTCAGATATGTCCAAAGGAGACCGGGACAAACACCAATACCAGTTCAGAGGTACAACGCAGGCCGCTGATGGAGGAGACCGGGACAGACACTCAGACCTGTCCAGAGATCTGACATAGGCCGTTGATGGAGGAGACCGGGACAGGCACTCAGACCTGTCCAGAGGAGATCGGGACGAGCACGGAGATATGTCTAGAGGTCTGACGCAGGCCGCTGATGGAGGAGACCGGGACAGACACTCGGACCTGTCCAGAGGAGACTGGGACAGACACCCATGCCTGTCCAGAGGTACAACACCCATGCCTGTCCGCTGATGGAGGAGACTGGGACAGACACTCAGACCTGTCGAGAGGTCTGATACAGGCCGCTGATGGAGAAGACCGGGGCAGACACCCAGACCTGTTCAGAGGAGACTGGTACAGACAGCAAAACTTGTCATGAGCAGAACTTGGTATCTGGAGGGGCGCCTCTAGCTGAAAACAAAATTGATGGGTGGGGTGTGCCCGGGCCTTCCCGGAGGAACGCCTGTACAGTAGAATGTGCACTTCTAGCTGAAAAAATCGATGGGGTTCACTCAAACCCACTCATTGGGGGCCTTTTCCTTCCAACGAGCGCCTCTGGCTAGATAATTCGAGGGGGATGCATTCGAGCACACTAAAAATGCTCCTTTTCTCCGACAGAATTCTTCACTGCATCTGGCTGCGAAAATCGATTGGGATGCTCTCAAACATTCCTAGAGTGGAGCATTTTCCCGGCCAAAGGGCCGCCAATTTCCATGGGGGCACATGTCTTCAGTGCCACCTCTGTATCCGCCCCTGCCTCCAAGTACTTTCGCAGTGGCGCCATTCCGAAGAAACGGCGCACCTTCAGACAAGTGCCCCCATGACAATTCCTGAATCCGCCCCTGGCAGGAGTCTCCGGAGCTGGCAGGGCCGCCGCGCCGCGGACGTTAAAATGTTGGGTTTCTAAAAATACTTTTGTTTGGCAATCGGATGGGCCCCTGTGGCTCTTCTGGACACTTTATGACACCTCATCGTCTTTTTCCTGGGGCTACAACATCGTGTATGACCCATCACCCGATGCCCAATCTTCATTATGGGGTATATATAAATTCCGATATGTTTGGTTACATGTGCTGGTTGGTTGGTTATTGGTTTTTACGACACATCGACCGTTGAGTCATATAGCGTCGCCAATCTCGCACGCCGATTGGTCGCGGGCGAAGAGTAGCGACAGGTGAGATTCGAACCCACAATATTTCGATTGCGAGACGAGCATCTTATCCCTAGACCACTCGTCCCCTTGGTTACATGTGTGATACAATACCTTCTTATACATTATCCGTGGCTTGTACTATAACGAATACCTTGCCTATTTCGCAGACACGTACTAACTTGGGAAGTGCCGACGATGCGTATTTTATCATATAAGATATATAGAGCATATAAAACGGAGAGACATACGAAATGGATACTTATTAGAGCAGCTACAGACTAGTACAGCAAAATAGTACAGAAGCAGCAAAATATTATACATGCAGTCATATGTGTTGTTTTATGAAAATTATTGTGGAGGGGGGGGGGGGCAAAGTGCTACAGGAGCTATGTAGGTATAAGATGGGCCTGTTTAACACGCGCACCGGGGAGGGGGCGTAATCCACCCTCTTCTCCTGTTTTTTTTTGGCGTTCTCATAAACGGGCGGCGATGTTTTAATGCCAATCTTGTTAATTTGTTAAAAATTGATGCGCACATCCTTTGAACACAGATCGAAAACCATTAGCAAATATAGGAACTGCGGGGATACCAAATCGACCGACCGGGCGGCGGTTGCTGAGCGTTCAAGGTCACAAAGGTTTCTTCGGTGCGGTAACGACGGCGCGGTGTGGCGGCCGAACTCGACCTCATTTAAGCCTGAATGCGTCAATCTAGGGTCATGAAATTTGTACTGAAGTGAGTTCACAACATCCGTAATCTACTCTCCAAATTTTGTGTTTATAGCTTCAGTAGTTTCCTAAATCTTAGGGTCAGGGCCGAATTCCCCTCCCCCTTCCTATGTGTGGTATGTGAGAGGCCCTCCGGAGCGCGTGTTATTCGACCCTGTCCTCAATTATGTTTACATGCTAGATTTAGGCCACTTAATCTGCTGATAGGAAGAATTTGAAATTGATGTGATGCTCAAGAGAAATATAAAAATACAACGATACGTCTAGAACAACAGGTTACCACTTAATGGGTAGGAAATTGTCCGACACAATTGAAAGCTCGACAAAAGAACTGCGAGTGTAATTTTCGTTATGTTCCGTTATATCTGTGCGCAAGAGTTCACCACCAGCCACGTTTCCTCCGTTGCTCATATAGCAACGAGCAAAGCTACCTTACAATCTACGAGCCCACCCACACACATGCATGATGGCAGACTATTAATATATTAATATTTGTGGGAAAGACACATCGAAATACACCCAGGTTGGGAATCAGGGCTTCGGTCATACCAACACGCATTTTACAGACTGAGACAGTGGAGCGGTCTGCGTTCGGACATTCAATATAAAATGTTAAGTTAGTATTTGTAGCTATTTAATCGATTAAGAATCGATCGCTTTAAACGAATTAAGCTACTTAGTCGGTCATATTTAGATGTTCATTCTTGATGGTGAAAATAATGACAATATTTAATCCGGGGGGGGGTCCAAGTTGTTCCGGGCCTGTGACGTAGCCAAGGCGATACTCGGCAGCACCTTGCGTGCAATGTCAAGCCAAAACGGCCAATATTTTCCACGGCTTTACGCAGGCAATGTGTATTGTATGTAGGCAAATTTGACATCATGCGAATGCCTGAAGAATTCTACATACGAATCCGGATCGCTTTTACTTGCATCGCCTCGAAAAAGTATGTTTCCTTGCCGGTAAACGAGGGACACTACACAAAACCGGCCGGCCGACTCCCGGAGGGCGGGGCCTAGAGTCGTTGCCATGACGACCGGCTGGCCCTCAAGGCCAGTTGAGCGCCGTGGCTCGACAGAAAAGGAAGCTGCTGCTAAATGAAATTGCCAGGAATCTGCTAGATTTGGAATATTCTACTATAGGATTCTATAAACTGCCAGATGTCCACCAGATTCTAGTAGAATATCGCATATTCGAGCTGTGACGTCACCAAGGCACGGTATATACTAGATCTGAGAATATACTAAACTTGGTTGTACCCGTTCTTTAATATACTCTGATTTAATCCTCATCAATTGCACCTGCTAGTTAAATGTACCTAATGCATCCTTTTCACGTTATTTCATCTAATTTCAATATAATATGAAAAGAGGCCGAGTTCCAGATATCCACAAAATTCAAGCAAGGAAGACTAACTGGGTTTTAACATTCGTGTCACTGTGCTCGCTTGCAACGCTCGCTCACTCCTGAACAGCCAGTGTAAACAGGTAAGATGAACGCTGCCGAAGAAACGCCGGTGGAAAAATACGTGCTAAGTATGACGATATCTAGCAATCTAAATCAAATCATGCCCTTTCTGACCTTTACATTCTAGTGACTTGTCATGACAATATGAAGGTGTGATGGCTGTTCGAATATTCCATGATGATGAAAATAATACAACGCATCTGCCTTTAATAATCTCAGGGCACATAACACACAACCCAGAAACATTTAGGAACGCGACCGTCATTTGCCATCTGCCGCGGTTTCCCACCAACAGCCAGGCTGCAACACCAAGATGTACAAATGCATGTGTGTGACCATGTCACACCCCTGTAACCGATCATATTACACCACTGTAATCTCAACCCCGTTACCAGTACCAGTGCCCTACTAGTATGGGTATGCAAGGGGTGGAATAAAGCAGCCGTCGTGAGCGATGTAAAAATGGATCTCGATCCATGTCTCGTAGTGTTTCTAAACTCAAGTAGCAGAACAAATGTTGTCGATATAGAATTGGGCCCCTCGTCACCAACGTGACTTTGCAGATGCCTAGGGGAAGTTGAGGTAAGTTGAGCCAAATTTACTTGATAGGGCCTTGAGCGTATGTGGTGAGACAGATTTATTATTTGTGGACATATTCTAAAAGAGTGATCTTTTGGGCACAAATGAGCTATATAAATATTTGTATCAAACAATTATAAGTCATTTATATTTTGAGTTGTTCTGACGTATCACCCTTGTCTCAACTTACCTCGGGCGTGGGAAAAGTTGATCCTAGTGGTGGGGTAAGTTGATCAGAAACCTTATTTATGTAAATAAATGCTGTGACGACTGCTGGGGAGTCTTACTTCTAGTGTTGCAGGATTTTTGATGTCGCTCAAAAGTCATCTCACATATCATCATGTCATAAGACATGATGTGATCATCATCATCATCACATGTCTTTTGTCATCTCGCATGTTCTGGCAGAAAAAAAACATGAAAGCTATCAGAAAATACCACGTAATACACTTCGACGTATATTTTCGCCGCCTTTTTCTCTGGTATTGTCATACCATAACTCATCACAGAACAATCTGCTCAACGGCGATGGGCTGAAATATAATTGTATGCCAATTTATGTCATGTTCCATGAGAAAAACATCAGCAGCGCGCAACACATTAATAGGCCGCTGCTTATCCACGGCTCATCTTGCCCCGGTTGCGATTGCTCAACTAGCCCTTACCCACCTCACTTCAGATAAAATTTAACTGCCCATCTCCTGACCATCCCACCCCAAAGAGGCTTTGGTGGATACCAAGAGAAAACACATGCCTATAATTGTGTGCTATGATCCGAAGCCTACCGGTTACCAATTGAGGAAAATAAAAACATTTCCAAGTCAAGGAAACAATACTTCAGACCCTAAAAACACTTTTTTGTCTAGGGTTCACTTGATATCTACCGCTCCCGGGCCGCTGTCCAACCAAAAATGAAGACTTTCTTCTAGTGTCGGCAGCTGGCTTATAAGTTCTCATGACACCATAGGAGGTGAGTAATGGGGGTGGCTCACCATCCCTGTATGCTCAACTAACCTCACTTTCCCCTACTTTGCAGATGCATACTTGCTACCTGTATTATCACAAACGCACACTTGCTACGTAGACTATCAATCTTGAAGTTGTACTGAGGGTGTGAGACCGCAAACTATCTAGGAATAGAACCCGGTACACATGGGCAGGGGAAAAGGCAATGCTGAGAAAAACCTGGCCACATGCGAGCAAGCGTGGTTTCTGCGAATGAGAAGGTCGGAATATCAGTATATAAGTACAGTACAAGGCATTAAATGTGCACCACTCTCTGTTTGGCTGTCTGATTACCTGATGTCACGGAATGAAGACGGCTCTAATTTGTCGTATACTAAGTGCACTGCATGTGCAATATTTTGGCGCTTCTGTTATTTTGCGGTTCTCTGCAGCTGTTCTAAGAAGTATCCATTTCTGGTGTCTCTCCGTTTTATATGTCCTATATGTCTTCATGGTAAAATACGTATGCGTCGCCACTCCCCAAGTAGTTACGTGCCTGCGAAATAGGCAAGGTAGTCATTATAGTACAAGTCACGGATAATATAAAAGAAGGTAGCTTATCACACATGTAGACATAAATATATCGGAAAATATTTATTCCCCATTATACAGATTGGGTAATTGGTCATACACCATGTTGTAGCTCCGGAAAAAGAACGATGATGTGCAAAAAAGTAATTATAAAATCCAACATTTTAACGTCTGCAGCACGGCGGCCCTGCCAACGCCGGGGACTTCTGCCATGGGCGGATTCAGTAATTGTCATGGGGGCAATAGTTTGAAGGGGCGCAATTTCTTCGGAGGGGCGCCACTGCGAAAGTACTTGGAGGCAGGGGCGGATACGGGGGTGACACTGAAGGCATATGCCCCCATGGACATTGGACATCCTTTCGGCCGAGAAAAGGCTCCACGCTCGAGTGCATCCCCATCGAATTTTTAGCCAGAGGTGCTCCTCTCAAAGAAAAAGGCGTCTTTCCAGTGTGCTCGAGTGCATCCCGCTCTAATTAATCGGCCAGAGGAGCTCCTTGGAAGGAAAAGGTCCCCATTCAGTCTGTTTGATTGAACCCCTCGAATTTGTCAGTCAGAGGCGCACCTTGGAAGGTAAAGGCGCCACTCCGGGAAGGCCCGAGTGCACCCCACTCCTCATTTGTGTTCAGCTAGAGGCGCCCCCCCCAGAGACAAAGTTCCACTCATGACAATTTCTGAACCAGCTCCTGCCTGGAGGAGTGTCTTTCCTTCCGAGGGAAGCCTCTAGCAGGAAAATTCGAGGGGAGTCTATTCGAGCACACTGAAGAGGCACCTTTTTCTCTCGGAGGGGGAGGGACGCTCCTGACTAAAAAAAAAATAAGGGGTTCACTAGAGCCTTCCCGGAGGGGCGCCCTTTCCCGACCGGAGGAGCGACCACCTTCCATGGGAGGAAGGCGCATGCCCCCAGTTCCCTCCCCTTGTATCTGCATCTGCTCCTGACTCCTGCATTTGCAAGCCAGCAGCTGACCGCGTTCTGGCTGTCAGTTTTATCTTTCTTCCGGAGAGGATAGACCTCTAGCCGACGCAGACGGACTGTGCGTTTCGGGTGGCTGGAATCCAAGAAGACAGCACCAAGTTCGACCTGCTGGTGGCAAACCTTTCTATGTCGATCACTACGCAGATGTGGATACTATCAATGCCCAAACGCCCAGGTTTTGGGCCCTTATTGACGCCTTGAGGCGTAGGTTGGCGCAATCGCGAGCGGCCCTCCTGGTAGCGCTACATCCCCGCCAACAGCTCGTAGACCAGCAGCCGTTCCAGCTGCTCCTGCGCATGCATTTCGAACTAGGTACAGCAGGAGATGCCCCACACGACCGTGAGCTGTGTAAAACTATCTTCAACGGCTGCCGCAGCCAGCTTGGGCAGCATTATCGCTGTTGTCAGAGGAACCTCCTCTGGGCTAACTGGCTACAGCAGCTGACAGATTTTTGGAAACCTGGGCTTTATGTCTGGCGTTAGAAATGGCGGCAGGATACACAGCAGCGCAGACGGTGCCAGTCGGCGCAGTGTCTCCAGACACCAGTGCGCTGGCCACACTACAGGATATAGTCGCGACGTTAGCGGCCAGTCACATGGAAACCGTCCTTAGTGACAGGTCACCAAATTAAACGGGCGGACGTCACTATTCCCAGGGCCATTGGCGCTCCTGCCCGATCGCAGCCCGCAGTTGTATGCTTTTCGCTGCATTCCCATTTCCATTTCATATTTGGGGGGGGGAGGTCACTATTGGAGGGGCAAAATTGAACATGGGGGGGCATATGCCCCTCCAAAAGTATACAAAACAACACCATTGCATGCAGTGCATCTAGCACACGATAAATTAAAACCATCTGAATTCCGTGATATCAGCTCATTAGACAGCCATACAGTGGTGCACATTTCATGCTTTGCACTGTACTTGCCTGCTGTTATTCCGACCTTCTCGTTCACGGAGACCACGCTTGCCCGCATGTGGCCAGATTTTGTTCCCAGCATTGCCTTTTCCCCTGTCCATGTGCGCCGGCTTCTTTTCCTAGATGGTTGTAAAGACATAAAGACATAAAAGATCAGTGCAACTATGAGCCACAAGGGCCCTTCTTGGTTGCACTTGGTACACTGAACCAGTTGCCCACCAAATCTGTCAATCAACCCACCCTGGAATACAGAAAAACAAGCCCCCTATTCTTATAATGATTGTCTATGCCGTTTTTAAAGATGTTCAGTGTGTTGCTACTGACAATTGTTCCTGGAAGCTGGTTCCAGTGTTCTACTACCCTGTTGGTGAAGAAAGACTGTCTTAACCTTGTCCTGCTGTGATTAACTTTAATTTTGAATTGATGACCTCTAATTGCATCATTTCTGTTAAATTCAAACATTTCCCTTAGATATCCCTGCTCCTGACCATGAACAAATTTAAAAACCTCGATGAGATCTCCTCTCAGCCTTCTATATCTAAGTGAAAACATATTCAATTTCTTCAATCTTTCCTCATATGCCAGGTTGCCTATACCATTAACCATTTTTGTTGCCCTCTTTTGTACTCTCTCTAAAAGCCAACAATCTTTCTCATAACTAGGGGACCAAGCTTGGACACAGTATTCCAAATGTGGCCTGACATATGCACAGTAAAGCTTCCTGATGACCTCCTCACTTTTGTATGACACATTCCTCTGTATCGCCCCAAGCACTCTTAGTGCCTTCCTCCTGGCTTCTTTGGTCTGTTCTGATGCCCCCAATTTTGTGTTCAAAATAACACCTAAGTCCTTCTCCTGCTCAGTCACAGATAGTACTTGGCCATCCATCAAGTATGGCGCCTTCATATGCTGCCTACCTACATGCATGACTTTGCACTTATCAAAATTAAACTTCATTTGCCATTTTTCGGACCACTTCACAAGCTCGTCTAAGTCGTTCTGCAACAAAACCTGCTCATTGTGCCCTGTTATTGCCCTAAAGATCTTCAAATCATCCGCAAATTTCAAAATCTTACTGCTCAGGCCACATTCAATGCTATTCACAAATATAATGAACAACAGTGGCCCCAGTACCGACCCCTGAGGGACTCCACTAAGAACATTTTGCCATGATGACTTTGTACCATTAAGCATCACTCTCTGCTGTCTATCTGAAAGCCACAACTCAATCCATTTTAGGATGCTACCTGCAATGCCATGGACCTGAAGCTGCATCATTAACCGTTTATGGGGTACCTTGTCAAAGGCCTTACTAAAGTCAAGATATGCTACATCAACCTGATTTCCCTGATCAAATTGTTCTGTAGCAAAATTTAGAAAGTCCAAGAGATTTGTGAGACACGATCTCCCTTTTCTAAACCCATGTTGAGTATCTTGAATCAATCTGTTTCCTTCCAGAAAACTAACTATTCTATCTTTGATAATTGATTCGAGTACCTTGCAGACTAGGGATGTGAGGCTTACTGGCCTATAATTTTCAACTTTCCCTCTTTCTCCTTTCTTGAAAATAGGAACTACATTTGCCCTTTTCCAATCTGTTGGAATTTCATTTTGTGAAACTGATCTACAAAATATTATAGTAAGTGGAATTGCCAGTTCCTTTTCAGCTTCCCGCAATACCCTAGCATAAATTCCATCAGGTCCTGCTGCCTTGTTTGGCTATATTTTTCTGATATAATTGAAAACAACATCACAATCAATGAAATCAACATTGTGTATCTGATCACCTGTCACTGAACTGTGGTTCACGGTTGGCAAATTTGTCACATCCTCCACTGTAAACACTGATTTAATCTGCTTGCTCAGCTCCTCAACCATCTCACCATCCTCACTCAATATAGTGCCATTTACTTCCAGTGCACCAATTGTGCTTGAAACTTTACTTAGCTTGTAGAAACTAAAGAACTTTTTACTGTCCCCATTACAGTTCCTAGCCAAATCCAATTCTTTTGCCCGCTTTGCTGCTCTGGTTTTCTGCTTCACAGCATCTCTAGCTTTTTGATACGACCTTAGATATACGACATTTGAAGCTTCCTTAAATACTCTAAATGCATCTTTCTTAGCCTTAATTGATCTCCTCAAATCTGGTGTAAGCCATGCTGGCTTTCCTACACTTCTTTTGCGCCTTTGCTTTTGGGGGACATGTCTAATCTGAATTTCCCTCAAGTAAGATTTGAACTTTTCCCACATTTCACAGGCATTTAAATCAAGAAATTCTTCTTCCCATTGTATGGCACTTAAAGCCTCTCTCATGGAGTCAAAGTCTGCCCTGTTAAAATTTGGAATCTTTGCCAAGTTATCCTTGATTGTCCCTGCTATTTGTACCTTAAATCTCACTATGTTATGGTCACTTCTTCCCAGAGTTTCTCCTACAGTCAAGTCTTGAACTAAATCTCAAGTCTTGAACTAAATCACTTAAATCTGAGAAGACAAGGTCCAAGAATGAGCCCTGCCTGGTTGGTTCCATTACAAACTGGTGTAAGAACAAGTCCTCTTCAAGGCATTTCCTAAACAGTTTACATGATGGGGAGCCAACACCAACATGTTCATATCCTTTTAGATTAAAGTCACCAAGAATAAGGCATTTCCTCTGAAAGTTTCTACTGATTTCCTCACAAATCACCTTATTGAGCTCCAGTTGCTGAGAATGTGGCAAGGTTCCTGATCGATACAAAGCTCCAATCCTCAGTTTATTGCTATTGCCTCTTCCCACAGCAACATCAAGCCAAATGGACTCCACAGACACATTTTTTACCCCATCTGCTACTTTCTGAGAACTGTATAAGCTATTCACATAGAGCATTACACCACCCCCTTTCACTGCTGGACCCCTATTGCATGAAAACACATTGTATCCCTGGATCTCATAGTCCTGCAAGTTGTGCAGTCTCACACCCTCAGTACGACCTCAAAATGCATAGTCCACGTAGCAAGTGTGCGTCTGTGATAATACAGGCAGCAAGTGTGCATCTGCAAGATTTTCGCTTGACGTTGGTGATGAGGGTCCCAATTCAACATCTACAACACTGGTTCTGCTACTTTAGTTTAGAAACGCTACGAGAGATGGATCGAAATCCCTTTTACATCGCTCACGACGGCTGCTTTCTTCCACCACATGCATACCCTTAGTAGTAGGGCACTGGTACTGGTAACGGCGCTGAGGTTACAGGGGTGTAATATAATCGGTTACACGGGTGCGATATGGTCACACACATGCATTTATACATCTTGGTGTTGTAGTCTAGCTGTTGGTGGGTACCGCGGCAGATGGCAAATGACGGTGTCGTTCCTAAAAACTTCTGAGCTGTGCATCATGTGCCCTCAGTTGAGTAAAGGCAGATGCGTTGCATTATGTTCTTCATGAGGGAATTTTGCAACAGACATCACAGCTTATTATTTTCCATGACAAGTCACTAGAATGTGAAGGTCAGAAAAGGCCTGATTTGATTTAGATTGCCAGATACAGTCATACTTAGCACGTATTCGACCACATACGTTTCCCAGGCAGCGTTCACCTTACGAGATTACACCTTACGACTGTTCGTACAGAGTGAGCGAGAGTTCAGAGCGAACGCAGTGAAACAAATGCTAAAACCCACTTGGTCTTGCTTGCTTGGATTTTGAGGATATATTGAACTCGCCCTTTTTCAGATGACATTGGCATGAGATGAACTGACGTGAAGACTGAGTTAGGTAGATTTAACTTGCAACTGTACTTGATAAGGATTATATATTGTCATCTTTTCACCATCAAGGAAGAACATCTAATATGATCTCAAATCGATTATAAAGTTACACATAAGAACTCCGCATCTTATATTGAATGTCTGAACGCAGTCCAATCCACCATCCCAGTCTATGCCATGCATGTTGGTATGACCGGAGCTATGATTCCCCACCTGGGTG